>JABUIW010000214.1:8616050-8667302 GCA_013363375.1 Menidia beryllina
TTATGAGAATAAAGTCATAATATTACGAGAATAAAGTCATAATATTATGAGAATAAAGTCGCAACATCGTGAGAATAAAGTCATAATATTACGAGAATAAAGTCGCAACATTACGAGAATAAAGTCGCAACATTACGAGAATAAAGTCATAATATTACGAGAATAAAGTCGCAACATTATGAGAATAAAGTCATAATATTACGAGAAAAAAAGTTGTATTTTATGACAACTCTTACAAGAAGCACTGTCTTCCCTAAAATGAGGAATATCGAGCATCTTGTGAAGTTATACTTTGGGATCGGTTTCACAAATAAGGAAATATTAATTCTTTTAGCACACCAGCATCAAATTATTATCAGCATCAGAACTTTAAAACGACTGTGCAAACGTCTTTGTCTGTATCGAAGAAAGAACCAAACGGATCCAGAAGAAATTGCCTCTTTCGTGGAAGACGAGCTGTCTGGTAGTGGTCGCCTACAAGGCTATCGGTGGTTACATCTGCGTGCCATTCAAAGAGGGATTGTTGTTTCTCAGAACACAATGAGGATGATCATCAAGATTTTGGATCCCGAGGGAGTCGAACTCCGGCGAGCACGGCGTCTCCGACGCCGGCAGTACATCAGCAGGGGACCCAATGCTCTGTGGCATATGGATTCATATGACAAACTTAAGCCGTTTGGCATAGCAATCAATGGCTGCATTGACGGATTTAGTCGGCACATTATGTGGATGGAAGCCTATTACACTAACAGCGACCCAAAGGTGATCGCGGACTACTTCATTAACACAGTGAATCGTATTGGAGGCTGTCCACAGCAGGTGCGAGCCGACCCAGGTACGGAAAATGGGCATGTCAGAGAAATGCAGATGTTCTTACGGAGGAATCACCAGGACAGTTATGCAGGAGAAGGAAGCTTTATTTACGGTTGCAGCACGGCAAATCAACGGATTGAGTCATGGTGGGGAGTTTTACGTAAGCAGAGTGTGCAATTTTGGATGGACATTTTTAAAACCATGAGAGATGATGGCTATTTCACAGGCAGCTTCTTGGACAGAAACCTGATACAATTCTGCTTTCTCAACCTCATCCAGGTAATTTCTAAATGACTGTTTAAGTGACACTGTCACAGTGATGTGCATAGTTTACTTTCATCAAATCGAATTCAATATTCACTCCTAGCAGCAATATCTTCAAATATTTTATGTTTGTAATTGTCAAAATACCTATTCTGCTGGCTTTTGTATTTTATGTCAGTCTATATTTTGCTAAAATAAATTATCCTATAACAAGGGGTCTTGTTGGTGGCAACCATTTTAATTGAACATTTATTGTTATAGGATGAACTGGACAAGGCTGTAAGAACATGGAACTCACACCTAATAAGAACAAGGCGCCCTCCATGGAACACCTGGAGGGCGCCCTATTCTAATGTTCAACATGCCACAGCTGTATGCAGCAGAAGACAAACTCCAACCTGTTCTGGAGGAGGATATGGCTGTTTGCAGGGAGGAGTGCACCCCAAAAGGGCAGTACCCCTGTGATGAAACTGTTTTTGAGCTTTGCATCCTCCTTATGGATGAAAATGGCTGGGAAGCTCCTACAGATGCATATGCTGCAGCAGAATTGTATTCATTATTAAGAAATGAGATACTGGGAAATCTTTGAATTATTGTAACATTAATAATTACCTTCCCGTATTGGATCTGCTTGAGAAGGAAGTGAACTCACACCCTTTACTTTTGTAAACATAGTATAAACCCACTGAATATTTATCAGTTATTGGAAAATATAACTTAAGTACAAGTTTGTATCATTAGAAAAAAGTACCGTTGTTATATAATCTAAATGTTTTCATGATAAATAAAAATCCCCTTGTAAGCTGTGAAACTATTTCCCTCTGTAGCATGTATTTGTAATTCTTATTTAAAGTACATCAAACTTGTATCTGGGTGGGCATTGTGTCTGAGTGAAAGTACTGTATGTAGTTAAAGCCCATTGGCACAGAATAAACATTTCAAATCTTTCTCTGATAATTCTTTTCAGATAAATCTTCAAAAAATGAGTCAACTACACAATTTCTCAAAATAATTTATTACTAACTTTTAAAGTGTAGAAAGGCAACCATTAATTATAAAACTTCCTTCCACAAGGAATTTGCAAATGACAAATGGAAAATACATCACCTTTGAAAACTTTTTCTAATCCTTGACCATTAAATGTATCTACATTCATTTCCTGTCCCAATGAGTTCACATAAGTATTGTTTGGTAAATCTTTGTCTATTCACAATTGTCAGGGTTTTCTTCAAGCAGTGGCAAGAACCCAGACACCAGGTTTATAAACTCTTTATACTGTGAAATATTGAGAGATCTGCCTGGTGGTGATAGGCATTATGTGAACTCTTTGCAAAAGAAAGTGAATGCAACATTCAATATGTAACATTCCAGCCATTCATTTAACTGTAAACTGTATGAACCATAGCTTGAACATTCACTCAGTTTCTGTATAATTGAGAAAGCGAACAGTGAGCATCATAGCACAACCTTTTTTTTGTTATCAAGCATGTGTATGGCCTAATGTGTGTTTATACAAACAACATAGTTATCCCTTTAATGATTGCGTTTTTGTGAGAATAATATTGCAACTCTATTCAAAAGTAAAAGAATTCAGACATAACTTCTGCCTACACAATATCCATTACCCAGACGTTGCTCTCTAGAATGGAATTGAACTCACTGCGGAAATCAGGAAAACTATCATAGCTGTCAGACAGTTCTAGGAGCATCCCACATGTGTGTCCAATTGGCCTTCTTGTGAAGCTGGTCTGAACTGTAAACTCAACCTCAATTATTCCAGATAACAATAAATCAGAGCCAGTGCAGAACCTCAAAAATCTTCCTAGCTTTTCCTCGTTAAGCTCCCTGACGTATCTTTTCAGGTGCTGTGCCACTTCTGCCTGCTTGGATGTCATCTCTGTAGGAAAGTTTAATATTCCTACTACTCTCTTTGGGGTGGGTTTGAAATCATTATACAGTTTGGTCAGTTCGCCAGATTTTAGATGAATCAGTGGCTGTGTGACCTCCCTCCAGCAGTCGATGACAAACATTGATTTCTGCACAAGTTCCTTGTGAGATATTTCAGCCAAGATGTCTGGAAGAGTAGCAGCAGTGGCTCTCTTCCTACATTCATATCTGTCAAGCACTTCAAGAAGGTCATCATCATCAACATGTCAGGGGGGTTGGTGTTGGGGAGGACTCAGTCGCGGAGATGAGGGGAACAAGGTTTATTGACAAAAACAGGGTGAATGTCCAGACAAAGTACAAAACAAAGCTGTGAAAAACTGTGATCCAAGTAACAAAGCAAGCAAACAAGACTGTGGTAAAACTATGACAAAGTAACAAAATAAAGATAAACAAGACTATGGCAAAACTGTGACTATGGCTGTGGCTGTGGCAGAACTATGACAAAGACAAACCTGGCGTGGGGGGTGACGACGGACGAAAGGACAAGACGAGACAAGAGTAGACTAGAACGACCCCGCACCAGACAAGGGGAAACGAGGACTATTTAAACACATGAGGGAGGGAACCCCAGGTGTACACAATAGGTAATCAGGACGAGACATTCCCCCAGACGTGACACAACAGTGTCAAAATGATCTAATGCATGCTTGAGGACATCTTGTTCTTGTGTGCTCACATACATCAGAAAGCTTCTTGTCAGATCACTGTGTACCTCCCCATAAAACATCTCCTCAAGGAAAGGAGGGGCAAGTTTAATTGGCAAATACTGGCAATCTTGAAATCCTTTCAGAAGAATTCTCCCGACTGCTTTCCAAGTGGCAGCACAGAAATCATGTCTAAGAAAAGGCACTTTGAAAGTTGTTCCAAGCGTACAACGTTCGTAAAACTCTGCCCAGAAGCTACTGTAGACATCTCTGATTACACCAGAACCACTACCCCTCTCTACTGAGTTGTCAGGAAGAAGACGTCTGACTTTCAGTGTTTTGTTCAAGATTTCAGGGTCAGAAAAGGCCTCTATCATTTCATTGAAGCTGTTTCAGTAGTGCAAGACCAAAACTGTTTCAGGCAAAAGATTAAGAGGACTTTGAGGTAACTCAAGAGGTTCATAGATCAATGTGTCACTGAGGGAGTCATCATTCCCTGCTTGTGCACCAAAAGTGATTTCAGGGTCAGCGTCATCCTCAATAACATAATTCTTGCCACTGTAAAAAGTTATGGGATCACTGATGACAACTGTTCTTGTTTCTTGACTTGAGCTTGCAGAGCATTCTCTCGTTACTGTAGAATCTGTGAGGACTTCTTCAGAAACAATAAACACATCTGGAATGGAGACATGAACCTCATCTGTTAAATCCTGCCAACAATGTCTGTCCACCGATGGTTCATCAAGGGCCTCGTTATCTGGTACATCAGGCTGAGGAACACATTTGACACAGGTGTGGTTGTTATCATCAGACTCTTCACTTAACTCTGATTTTAGTTGAGTTGATATATAGAAGCGCAGAAGTGGGAGTTTAACTGTGTTGTATAACATTTCAACTGTGACATCCTTGGGAAAAGGATTTTGCTTGAAATCCCAAACATCAAATTCAAAATCACATTCGTGACCTTTGCTGGATTTTCCATCTGGAAAGAATAGGGACTTTCCTTGTTTTAGTATCTCATCACATCCTGCCTGAATGTTTATAGGAATCTTCCTTGTGCCCCCACCTTGCTTTGCTCTGACTTGTTTTGTTATTTTGCCATCAGTGTGAACCCATCCTATTTCAATATTTCTTGTTGCTGTTTTTGCTCTAGCTTTTTTGGTTTTGTTGGAGGTTCCTGGCTCCTCCTCTCCAGTTTGGTTTTCCTTTCTAAGCTTGAGCTTCTCCCTTAGCTTTTCAAAAAGTCCCTGCTTCCGTTTTGCTGAGTGTGTTTGACGCTTGCAAAAGTTGAACAAAGCAATCCTGTCTCCATATGATGGAAGATAGTTTGCTAGCTGGGCATCTTCCATTAGCAAGATGACCTCTCTGTCAATCTGTAAATAGGAAAGACATATATCTTTTAAATTAAGATATAACAGGACAATAAATAGGAAGACAAGCAGAGGAGAAAAATGTATCCTAAAAATTCTGTTAAATACAAATTGTTTCCAGACAAGGAACGTTATTTTTCTGATTTCATTACTCTGTCAGGAAAGTTATGACAAGGGGATCCCTGCTAATCAATATTAAAATAATACTAACATGAATGAACAAAAAGTCAAAAAAGAAACACCATTGTAAAAGTAGGCTAATTATAACCACTGTCATTAAGAGAGCTTGCTCCATCCTGAACACAGTACAGGTGGAGGAGAAAAGAGGACAGTAACAAAAATCACATCACTGCTAGACAATGTCTCCCACCACATGCATGAAGCTGTTCAGAAATTTAGGGCTCCTTCACTGAGAGACTGCTGCACCACCTCAGGTGTAAATAGTAGTGCCATCACAGATTGTTCATCCTCGCAGCCGTAAGACTTAAAGTTATATAACCAAATTAGATGCTTCAAAAAGACCAAAAAAAGTTTGATCATCAGAAAAAGGTTATAAACACAAGCCTTCACCCTAATAAGGCTTTGATGGTTCTTTTTTTGGATAAATGTTGCCCCACCGCCAGGTGATTAGCAGATATAAACAGACGTGCTGTGACAGTATCACAGAACTACTAACATAATTACAGTTTGCTCAATTAATAAATCAAAATGAAGTAATGCCGGACCGAGGAATGAAATGCCTCACAGTAAAGCAGCAAAAGACCAACCATTATAAATTAACTTAACCAATCTATAGCAACTCTAACATTTACTCAGGTCAGTCAACTTTGTGGTCACATCTGAGTCTCGAAAGGTTTAGCGTCTGCTTCAGTGAACACTAACGCTCATACTGTATTCCTAGCGTTATTCTAGTCTTTTCCCTCTTGGAATAATTTTTTTCTGCATTTTTTTCAATGGATCTTGGGAACATTCTTCATTGTTTTGCCTGGAGATGCTAATAGCCGTTGGCCACTTCCTTGTTTTAACCCATGCAGCGCATGTGCAGTATGTACTTACGTTAAAATTCTAAACAAAAATGAAAGGCTTTATTTACTAACAAATTGAGCAAAAACAAAACATTAAACACCAAAATAATAACTAATACACCAGCAGGACATGATAATAATTCATAAAAAACTTTGTATGCAACAAGAGTTATAAAAAAAAGTCAAATAACGTGGTTAAGCCCCTTTAATGACCATCACCGCTCCCAATGACAAAATCAATAGGTCTTTAGTAATATCATCTTTATTGTCACTAAAACATACATTACAATGAAATGTGTTCTCTGCTTTTAACCCATCACCCTTGGGGAGCAGTGGGCTGCCACTGTGCGGTGCCCGGGGAGCAATCTGGTTAAGGGTCTTGCTCAGGGACCCAGAGTGCAGGCAGTGGGGATTGAACCGGGTACTTGCATCCTTCTCTGAGTGCAAGCGCGCTGCTCTAACCACTAGGCCACCACTCCCCCACAAGGGGGATATACATACATGCAGGTATATGCAGTTTTTATCTGGTTAATAAATTTTTAAAAATGTTATATTACACAGCTCTTGTTGGGGGTTTCTGATCTTCCAAATATGTTGCCCACTTAATTTAAGTATGCCATTTAGATAGCTACACAGCATTTATTATGAGATTTGTTTTGGTCCTTTACTGTACTGCCTATTAACAATTTTGATTCTTATTCTAATAGGTTTTTTGGTACTGTTTAGTTTTTATAGTTTTTTTGTGATGTGTAAAACCATATGTTTTTTCTTAGCTTTTTGCTTTGCTACATACACACCTGAAATGTTCCACTGTGGGAGAATAATAGATATTTTTATTCTATTGTATCAATTTTGTGATATTTGAGGTAAATGGTTATGTCTAAAGTAACAAATAATACAACAGATAATCAAGCAGTGATGTCCGCCCAGTATTAAAACATAGCTGCAAAGCTGTTAGTTGGAGAAAAACTTTTGCACAACTGCACTGAAAAATATCTGTTTCTACATTTAATTAAGAAATACAAACAATACTAATATCCCTCATGACAACACCGACACAAGAAGAGCTATTAAAGAAGGTGTACATTGAAAGTGAAAAGAGGAAGATGAGAAAACATGCAAAATTTGTTTGAATGAATATTTAATCTGCATTTTATCAAATACCTTGGTTGATTATGACCAAGAAAATTTATTCTGAAGAGTCCTGTTAGTGTTGCACAAGAAAGCTGGGGAACTAATTATCTTAATTAACCTGTTCATCTTGTACTCATAGCCGTACCTTTTGCTCTTGAATCCAACTGATTGTTTCTTCAGATGTACCTCGACCTCTCAGGAAAGTCACAATTTCTGACAGATTCTCTGCCATTATGGATCTGGGAGGAAGAATAAAAAACAGAAGAGCTTAATTTTAGTGAACTACGTCAGGGAGCTTAACTAGGAAAAGCTTGGAAGATTTTTGAGGTTCTGCACTGGGTCTGATTTGTTGTTATGTGGAATTATTGAGGTTGAGTTTACAGTTCAGACCAGCTTCACAAGAAGGCCAACTGGACACACATGTGGGATGCTCCTAGAACTGTCTGACAGCTATGATAGTTTTCCTGATTTCCACAGTGAGTTCAGTCACAGATGAGGAGAATTAGAAGAATAAGTAGGAAAGAGCCATGAAAATTGTATATGCAGTATTCCATGCATAAGAATAAAGAAGTGTTTCATTTGATATGAAAAATCAGACTATTTGGACTTTATTGAAATATTATTGCTTTTATACAAGAATTTTTATAAAACAGTGTCAAATCTAAAGGATGACGCACTGTTGACCCATTAGATAGTGAAATTAGGTATCAGAACAGACTTGTGCTTGTATTTCTTGTAGCTCTGCTCAAATGTTGCAAAAATAATGATTATAACCATTTTGGTCAAAACTGAAATCGTGTATATTCAACATTACTAATCTTTTTTTTTTTTTTTTTTAGCCTGTGTCTGTTTACCTTTTTTCATCTGAACGGCTCCGGTGTTCCCCTGCCTAGGGAAGAGAGAGATGGTGACTGGTAGTGGTGTAATTGTACTAAAAGACGGTGACGTTAATGGTAGTTTGAACAAAGTAACATTACTGTAATGCAACAGAAATGGCAAGCCCAAAGTATCTTAAATATGCTTATGTGAGTGATGGAGCGGGTCGTTTGGACAAGCAATAACAACTAATTTAGACAATATAATGAATGGCTCACATTAGGTTAAACGCTACATGTTGTATGACGTTGCTAGCGTTTATAAAGCTGGAAATGCGTTGCATCAAATAACTCAACCAACCTGTAAGCTCACCCACCTAAACTTGCAAAATTATAACGACAAAATTATCAATACTTTAGCTTACCTGCTAATTGGCCAATATGTTTAAGACAAACTGGACGCAGCTGGTCGGAGCATGATCGAAGCTTTCTGTCTGAAACGGGTTGTGGTATAATGACTTAATTCTCGTAATTTTACAACTTTATTCTCGTAATATTATGACTTTATTCTCGTAATTTTATAAGTTTATTCTCGTAATATTATGACTTTATTCTCGTAAATTTACGACTTTATTCTCGTAATTTTATAAGTTTATTCTCGTAATATTAGGACTTTATTCTCATAATGTTGCGACTTTATTCTTGTAATAATATGACTTTATTCTCATAATGCTGCGACTTTATTGTCGTAATATTATGACTTTATTCTCGTATTTAAAAAAAAGAAACTTCTCTAGCCTGGCCCTAATACTCCGTCGTAAAAAGCGGCTGTCTCACGTTCATATATAAACTCTGAAAATAAATAAATTAATGAATCGGTATTCTTTAGGAAACAGTCACGTTACACATTTGTTTTGTCTGCTTAAGGTTTAAGCACTACACTTAATCTAGTTATTTAGGGTTTATTCTTATTAATTCAGATTATCTAATTTAGCCGTTGTCTAAATTTGTATAACATGATGCATACAACATGATTGTATAACATTTTACATTGCACATTCTTAGACGAAATATAACTTTTTTGTGGTTAAGGACTGCTTTCATTTCCGGCTACATGCAATATAATCAATTAGCCAGCTGGTGGCAGTCTTTCATCAAAGATGAAAAAAAAACCTCTAGCTATTGTGTTATTCTGCTTTTAATTTGTAAAATTAACAGACTTCACACTGCCTTCTCTTGCCTAGATAAAACAGTAAAGTGGTCCCCTCCCCAGCCCAAACCACCACCACAGCGACTGTAATAACATTTGAATAGTGTGGCCAACATTATTTTTGCGTAATGCATCAGTTACATTTATGGGGATTATAGCGGTGTAACAGACATATTCAATATGCAAGAGTAAACAGCACAATTTCTCAGGTGCAAAAAAGCTCCAATACATTGTTGTTTTTCGCATAGATTAACCTAGAGGCACCCCAAGGATCTTTCAAACCCACAATTTAGTATTTTGTTGTCAGATTTGGCAGACAGTGCCAAATTCTCTCTGTTCTTGCATAGTCTGCAGCTAGCATTCAAGATTAATGCCCCCTTTCTCTGTTTGGCTAATTAGCAGCCACTGCCATTAATACATGTTCTCAAGATTCAATCATTTTGTCCCTGCAGGCTTCTGCTTGACACTGAGAGAAATTAGCCGGCAAGCATGATAACACAGATCTTCATTAGAAGGCTATTTGCTTTGTCCACTTTATGTGGAAATTATTGATCTGTTAAACTAATTTATCATACTACCACGTACCAAGTTCCTCATTCCGATGTTTTCAATGGTGGGTCAATAGGCTTGTAGATTGGAGGTTTGAAGATAGAGTTTGATGGGCCAAGACAAGGTTGGAGGCATGGGTCAAAGTGTGTAAAGTCAGTGTAAAGTGCCTGTAGTGGTGTGGCATTTAACCATAATTAGTCATGGAATAAAAAGGGTCTTCTCTTACTGTACCGATACAATTTGTATCTGTATGTTGAAAAAGAAACTGTCAATATCATATTGAAAGTGAAGGTGATATAAGTGGCATCTATAATGCAGCCATGCCTTTACTTTATTACTCTGTAATTTGACAAAAGCAGTTTATGCAAGACAATAAACCTGTGTCTGAGTCACTAAACAGCAGGGTACTTATAAGATGTGCAATTTTGCTCTTTATTGTTGCATAGTTTATGGACCCTTAAGGCCTTTGTTTTAACAAATGATGGCTGTGGTGCAATTTCATCTCTGTACTGTATGTGTGTGTGTGCGTGAGAGAGAGAGAGAAAGAAAGAAAGAGGGAGAGACACAAATGGCTAATAGAAATAACACTAACAGGGACACAGCAGTGGAGGGCCACAGCAGTTTGTTCTTGCGCTTTCTGGTTTTCCGACAAACACCACAAACAATTCTGCCCGCCCACGGGAGACAACTAGACAATAGTAAGCAGCCCCAATCATTGAATTAACAGCATGCTATGTAGTATTGCACAACCAATTATCTCCTGTCTCATGATACAAGGCTGTGCACACATACTCAAGTGGTCTTGCTCTCAATTAAAGTGGCAATGGCAGTGCTGTGCTGTGAAAATGATTGCTTTTCAATTGCCATGACTCTTTAAGTCCACAGAGCAGCATTATGTATGCTAATGCAGGCTGTAAAGACGGATCTGTAGTTCAGGCGGTGGACCCAGTGCAATTACAGCGCCTCTGATGCAACATCCCTGAGCGTACAAAGCAGTTTTACGAGCTCTTCCATAGTGAGAATTATATTTTTGACTGCTTCGCTTGTAAAAATGCAAAGCTTAACCTAATGCAAAAGGGCAAAATACGGTCTTTGAATGAATAATATTATGAATTACTCACTTTTGCTCACAGTGCAATAGGTCAGTAACCAAGTTGAACAGTGGAAGCTTAACTGCTGTCACAGAACATCTTCACATTTTCTGACATGCTGTGGAATTTGTTTTGAATTGGATTTTTCCTTTAAAAGAATAGCCCAGACTGCATTCATTCCAAATGACTTTTTTTTGCCTGTGTCCAGCAAGGTCATCTCAACTGGTTATCGCAAAAAAAGAACAACCTTCTTCACCAAGCCTGATCTGAGAAGACGTCATCTCAACACAATTGTACTTCTTAAACAAAGTGGAGTCCTCAAAGAATCAAATCAGTGAAAGTAAATTTGAAATATATTTGAAATGCGATTTCTTGGTAATTAAAGACAATCACATCAAAGAAATGTTTGTCAAAGCAGCATTGAGGAGAAAACATTGCTAAAGCAAAATCATTTAAACAGAATTTAAAAAAAGAGGTTAAAGATATTATTAGTATTTGAAGATTAGATGACATAATGACTAAAACAATACGTGTCTGCCCATCTCCACAGATTTACATCAGTCAAGCTCACATTATCTGCATTACCACCACAGGCCTGAAGGATTTATCCTCATAATAGCTCCTACTGTTTAAGAGCCTGTAATAGCTTTGTCAGATTATATTTATTGGAGTAATTTCTTCAGATTTAATTGATACATGAATATTTTACAGTTTACCTCTTATGCACTCTAAAAGGCCTTTGGTGCATTGGGAGTCTGCGAGGAGGAGAAGAAAAGTTGATGCATTTCGGGAAAAGCCCCTTTAAGTGGACTTTTTTGGTAATGAAATGTATGAAAATGTTTTAATTATTCAATGGATTCATAGTTAATTCAGACTTTGAGATTTGTCTAATTATCATGGTGCTGAAATATAAATGAAATTTAGTTATTATCGTAAAATAGGTGAGAATAATACTGGATTAAGCGTGGTCGAGTGTTAAAGAAGTATTAGTCTCATGGTACTAGTCTTAAACTCAGTGCTGTGAAAAAAGCAGGTGGTTTAACTGCTCTTTCTCCACCTGCCTTATCTTTTTGGTATCATTCATTTTCTGGCATATATTCAGATCAAAATTTAAAATGAGAATTTGTTTGGAATTGAGCTCCTTCACAATGCTCACGCTATGATGAGCCTCAGAGCACACACAAAAAGAAATCCTGAGAGTGCTCTTTTTTTGTAATGCCATTTCTAATAAGCACTATACATTTTTAGTGCATGAGATAACCGGGAACCCTAATCTTGGAATTTAAAATTTTATGAAACAGAATGGATTAATATGTGATCTATATTTTATACCAATGAAAACCAACTTGTCCCTCAATAATCTAAAGATGGACTATATGCACAGCCAAAATGTTCTAAAAGAAATCAATTCTAATGAAAAGCTCTTTTTCCTGATGTGCTATACAATGTCACACTGCAAAAGATAGACTTACTTTGAGATTGATTATTTTTTCATATAAATGCATACATTTTCTTCTTTGTATTATCAGCCTTGAATTTGACAAAAATGTATATTTCTGTACCTGGGATTCAAGCACAGTCACACAGTCTCATTAGATCTTTACGCACCATTCAAAGTGACGGATGCAAAACTGTGCAAAGCAGCAGAGGACCTCGATGAAAGGTGGTCGACCCCTTTAAAACTTTGAAATAGTCACTTTAATTTGCGTCAGAGCCTCTCTTTTTTAACGCAAGTGGCGTTATTTGCGGGCAGAATGAATTGACCTATTGTTGAACAGATACATGCCTCAGTCAGTCACTTAAGGAGCTGAATACATCGACACAAGCCACGATAGTGAAGTTTGACCTCAACTCCCACTCACAGCCCGCAAAGATCTTCTAGTTTATGTGTCTGTGTGTGTGTGTATCTGAGTATTTTTCAGGGCCAAATAAAGAATGTGTCATTGATATAGTAAAATATTTATGTTGAATAATTTCTCTGCTATGAATCGTAAAATCAGAAAGTTAAAGAAAAAATCATTAAATTTAAACAATGATATCAACATAGATATACAGCACACTCAAGTGGTATTCTGACAAGGGTCAATATAATGTGTAGTTGCCAGTAGTTCTGAATCGAATATAAAATCCCAAAAATCAGAAATAAACATGTGTCAAACAGAGAATAAATGAATTTGTAAATGAGTTCCTCATGAACATCATTGATTGATGACTGATATCTGATATCCTGCATATTTCCCTATAGAGTGATGAATATAAAGCCTGTGCTGTTCACATAGTGAATGCAGCTTATGTTGGTGCCATTTTTACGGGCTGATTTGTGATTCTGACGTGTTCATGTGAGCACACGTTAATGTGGCACTGATCCACTGTTCTTGACATGTAAATCAGTGAAAGTTAAAATACAAGCTAATAAAATTTAGATTCTAAACCTGAAAGAAGTTGCTGTCTTATTGCAGTCAACTTATCACAGTAAAATATTGTAGCCAATGCCCAGCTTATTGTTAAACAATAGACAATAAAATGGATTTTATCTTGTTCATAACTTATCATTTGGCTTAAAAAGGTGAATCATAACTCTTGAATTGGAATTTAAATGTGCTGCCCCCTTGTGGAGATCAGTTTTGAAGGACAACAAAATCCACTTCTTATCAATGCCTTTTGACAATTGAATGTGACAATATATTGGGATAAATTGATATTTAAAGAAAGAAATGTAACCACTTAATCCTAATTATTTAAACTGTATCTAATAAATAGATTTTTCATAGTAAGTTTCAGACATTTATTTACTTTCACCTTCTATAACAAGTGTAAAATGACAAAAAAAGAAAAGCTAAATACTTCAATTACCAGGCATTATGCTGAGGTGCTTTTGAGATTCATCAACTTAGAATTTGATGTAAATCCCAAATACATTTAAGCCTGAAATTTTTTTTCACTTTTCAAACCCACTTGAAGTTAGTTGTTTCTTTGTATAATATAGTCTTTATATAAAAGTCATATTTGCCATGGAAATCCTTTGACAACTTTGATATTTTTAACCTTTTTTATTTAGATGTATTATTTAGGGGCGGCACAGTGGTGTGGTGGTTAGCACTGTCGCCTCCCGGCTAGAGGGTTCTGGGTTCGAATCCCGGGGGAACCAGGACCCTTCTGGATGGAGTTTGCATGTTCTCCCTGTGTCTGCGTGGGTTCTCTCCGGGTTCTCCGGCTTCCTCCCACAGTCCAAAAACCTGCATGTTAGGTTGATTGGAGATTGGGGAAATTGCCCGTAGGAGTGAATGTGAGTGTGTGTGGTTGTTTGTCCTTGTATGTCCTGTGTGTTGCCCTGCGATGGACTGGCGGACTGTCCAGGGTGTACCCCGCCTCTCGCCCGTTGACCACTGGGATAGGCTCCAGTTCCCCCCGCGACCCCATGAGGGAATAAGCGGTATTGATAATGGATGGATGGATGGATGTATTATTTAGAACACATCTATCTCATATTCCTTTGGTCAAGCAATATATGATGCAAATCAAGAGTTGTCATAGAAACTGGCTGTGGTAGTTTAAGCTACATTCTTCCTTACAGTGAGCGCCACCTTAGCCAAACAGTAATGGACTGATCCCAAACAAATCTCATCCAATGTCACATTTCAATTACCTTTCTCCTTCACATCTGAAATTAGCATGGGAACGGTTCACTTATGCAGTGACTGATGGTAGATATGAAGGCATAAAAAATGGCAGCAGAAGAACAGAAATAGAGCGAGGACAGAAGCAAATTACTTGAGAGGGACTATATCTATGCTAGGACCTTCATCAGTGACCCTGGCAGTGCTGTAATTCCAGCAGTGTTGAGTCATGTTGGATGTTTCTGGGTAGTCTCAGGGCCCAGCAGCCCTTTTTTGGGAATGTCATGTTTTAACAACTCCAGTGCCTTTTAATTCCAGCTTCTAAAAGTCTGTCTGGAAGTAATGGAATGTGTACGAGGCAGCACGCCAGACGCTAGTATTTGGAAATAAACTGTCTGTCCAATCTGATTGGCCTCATTCTCAGGGACGTGGGAGCAGTGAGTCTGCCAATATGTAACAGACTCACACATGCATGCACAAGCACTGATGGGGCACGCTTCCAAACACACCTTACAGAAACATTTCTATTTGGCTTTACAATTGAAAGCATGCACACACCCACTTGGGGAACTCGCATAGTACAGTAGATATACAGTGAGTTATGCTGAAAACAACAACACGTGGCCACAGGCAAACAGAAAATATTCACAGCGTAAATAAAGGTAAACACTTTAATCTCAGCCGAAATCCGGCGAGTGTGTGTACAAGTCGTGAAAGAGCGAGAAGAACCAGATGAAAAGACAAATTCTTTCTCCCCAACAATATTCCCACAGCAGTGCTGATGAGTCTGATGGAATGACTGCAATTGAATGTTAAGAAACTCCTGGGAGGCTGGAAGAGTTAATGGACCATACATGTTCCTATCATGTGTGCGTGTGTTTCTTTACTCTCAAAGGGAGGAGCCATGGAGGAGTGTGATGAAGTAAGCTACAACAAAAACCTAAAACATAAAAGGAACCTAATTATTCCCTGAAGGCATTGTGCTGGGAAAGTGACAAGATTAACTCAGCCTCCCACATCTGAGGAAACACGCTGGCTGCTGCTGATGGTAGACCTTGACAGAAGTATTTCAGTGCTGTAACACTGAGAAAATGTATTTTAACCAAAGAAATGCTGGAAAGAGGCTAGCAATGTAAATTTGAATCATTTGTGTGCTTTAAAATGTAACTGTCGTAAACAGTGTACACTTATTGTCTAAGGGAAGGGAATCTTACACCAGTGTATGACTCACTGTAGTTCTTCTACCTGAGTGATCCTGTCCTTGATCATATGAATAGCGAAATGACAACAAATGCAAATAAGGTTGAAATTTTACTGAAAAAAAGCAATATAAAGTAGGGTGACAACATAAAGCAAACTGGTCTACTCCCTTTTTTGGCTTTTCCAAGCCCAAAAAATAAGGGAATAAAGTATGGGCTCCGCTACAACCTGCTTGATTTAAGGCCCACACAGTCGCTACAGTTTCCACAGTCACTGCTTAACAGGAGTTTTCCTGGACGGGTTTTAATGTATTTTACTCAGTTATTGATTGAGAAAGAAAACTATAATTAAAAACGAAGAAGCCACAGCTGGATAAGAGCACAATGCGTCCTTCAACTAAGACAAGTCTTGTACTAGCAAAACATGCTGTACCAAAAAAAAAAAGCTTATAAAGCCTGGTTATCTGAGCGAAGAGCAGAACTCATCACTGTGTTCTAATGAGGATCTTTGCTTGTACTGTGGAACAATTCATTGTTGAATGGAGCCATTTAGTTTTTTCTCAAAAAGTGTATTAATGTCAAGTGTCCCCACATGAGTTACTATCTACCATTCTTTATCATCATGAATGGTAATCTTTTTTAGATTGTCATGTGTTTCTTACATTTACTCCCAAAAAGACAGAAAACAGTGACATTTGCAAAAGCTTATAGGCCAACTAAATGAAGGTAAAATGGTTTTGCAGTCGTGCAGTAGTCAGGGACTATCTAAATATATATATTCTTGTGCTAAACGTGTGTGCTGAGGAAATCATTCTGGTGAACTGGTTTCAGGGTTTGAAGAACTTAATACAGTTTTGAAGGAGTTGTCTTGGATTTGAATAAATGTTTAATCTGTGAAACAAGTCAGGAACCAAACAACATAATTGGACCATTTAAAGGATTTATTTGGACTCTGTATGTTGCCACTGAGGTAAGTTTTCAATTATTCTAGCTGTGCATCTATACATTGTTTCCGGTGCAGCACACTTGTTTGTTTCCATTAAGATTTACAATGTTGATAACATGTGATTGCTTGTCTGGAAAAAAAATGTTTTTACATTTATAAAAGTTAGAATGAATACATTATTGGAAAATGTATTATATTGGGTCTTTTTTCCTTTTGTTTTTATCTAATTAAATCCTAGTTTGCCATCCACTTGAGACTGTTTAAAAACCTGGTAGCCAAATTGGTCCACTTGTGGCGGGATATGCAGCCTAACAGAGGGTCTGTTCTCCTCTCTAGGCCATTAGCATTTTACTTGGTGTTGGCTACTCTGCATTACAAACTCTTTCCCTCAGTTACACATGCAGGCATACACACACACGAGGGATGTGCGTGGGCAGAGGAATCCCTGATAAGCCAGTGGCCTGGCGGACGACACAGGGAGAGGAATGGGAGCTATGTCGGGCATTCACAACACTGTGTGGTGTCACCAAACAAAGCCTTCCCTTCTACCGCCTGTCAAAGACACCATTGTGTCACGAGGAGAGAGCCTTTATATCACACACACATTCCACACATGCTGTTCCCCATCATACACTCACATATGAAAAGCCTGTAATGTAAACCCGCACTTTCTATTTATTTAATATGTAGAATTCTCTACAGCAATAATAATATGCAAACACTTCAACATTATTTGCACTCTGCATGTTGTGGAGCACACCAACATAAAAAACTTGAACAAGGATGCATGCTTGCAAAATGGCTCAACGACTCAATTCATACACATAAATACACTAAATACTCATTTGTGGATTAATGATCTTTTTTTTTCTTTCTTTCCTCTGTTAACAGGATGGATCCTCCTTGCAGAGAAGCTTTTCCAGCAAGTAAGAATCACCTGTGTGGGGGTGGGTGCAACGAGAATCTGCCTGACACACTGGAAGTCTGGGAAGTTAATGTCAGCTGGCACACTCACAGGGGGGGCTGACAGTGAGAGTGTTTTAGCGTTGTTCCTGTAAGATAGAAGGAAGCTGGCTGGGTGTATCTGTGAGAGTGTGTTAGTCTCTTCCTGTTGCTCTGACAAGCTCCTGACTGCTCCTGCCACCTCTGCCTGGGCCACAAAGGACTCATGGGAAGGTGGACATGACAGGAGGGTGGGACTCCCATATGTCCCATGTCTGACTTTCCAGTGGCTCTGCAAACACCTGTCAATCAATGTCAGCGAGGAATTAGAGCTACAGTACAGCTGGAATGTGGCCGTTTGTATGATTGAGATGTCGAAGAAGAAAATACAGTGAGGGCGAGCTTCAAATGTTGGAGTGTGGGATGTGTTGAGTGTGCATAATCAAATTGAGAGAGAAATTATTGTGTTTTAATATCAAAGTTGGGTCTTGTGATAATTTAGATTTTGTTCATTTATTTTTCTCCTCTCTGTTAGATAAATAAATCAACAGATTAATTGTAACACAACCATTAAAACCAATTAATACAGTGTAATTTATGTGGACCACAGGTGCAAGGGAATATACCGAGTATCATCAGAATGTTAGCCATCTTTTCTGCCTGGTCTAAGTATAGATGTTATAGTTTAGTATGGCATGTCTTTGTATTGTTTGGACACGCTTCCTTCCAGAAGACATGCATTTGGGATGCATTATTGCTGTTTTTCTCAATGCGAACAATAATACAAGTGCCATTTCACCTCGTTACTTGCTCTTGAGCTCATAGTGAAACAAGATGAAACGATTGGCTTCTATTTCTCAGTAAAATCGTGAATTTTGTTGCTTAAATTTGCTGTAAATGGGTATCTGGGCTGTGATGCTGACAGGTTGAAACTTTTTGGGGCCGGCACTCCTGTCAGCCACTTGGAGATCATCCCAGCATGGGGGTCACCATGACAGAGGAAGCTCCGAGCTTCACTTCCCCAGCATACAGTGACAGGGCATGCTGGGTTTCTGAGCCCTGACAAGAGCTACTGCTGAGCGATTCTTTGTCTGCAGGGTGCCTGGTCACACTGGTGGATTTATACCCAGACAGTGGGGATAGTAGTAGTGTACGGGGACAATGCAAAGACAGTAGAGGCTCGGGAGGAGGGAAGAGAATTACCTGCCAATTAGGCAAAGTTAATGTGAAGAATGATGGGTGTCAACCTGTCAGAACCCGGGGAGGTGAGGGATCAGTTGGATAAGCACGTGTTATCCCTCAGATTACACTGTCTACTGACATGATCACACACACAGGCACACATACACAGTCAGTCAGGCATGCAATGCAAACAGTGTGGCTCTATGATCATCTGTATGTCTTTAGTGTGAGTGGCTTCAACTACTTAGATTACCCAGTCAAAGAAATTATTTTGGGGTTCAACCAAAAAGAAAAAAAGTTTGTTGAGACCAAGTGCACATGATACTGAACTTTATTGTTGTAAGAAGAAACATTTCAATATTTCCATTTGAATCCTCCAATAGCAGAGAATGAATTGTAAATCCATACATTTGTCCATACAGAATAAAACTACTTTTCTCATGAATTGGTGATGTTGTTGAGTGAAAAGTGGAGAACGACAACCCCTGTAATTCAAACCATGTTGATTTTATTGCTAAATTAAGTTGTTTTTTGCCCATTAAAGCAACTGCTAGTCACTAATCTATAGACATTACCATTACTCCCCATGCCAGAGCGAAGTTTCTTTAGGAAGAGCTTGAACGGGCATTTCCCAGGTGCACAATGCTGCTCTGATTCTATTTGCTTTAGCAGTGCTGTGAGTCACTGTTAGTAAAGTCCTTGACATATTCACTCAAGGTTTTCATCTGAACAGAGCTTTCCAGTCACAATTCCACATGATATAATGTGAGTTCATTTTAATTGGAAAATGTATTTCTTTGGTGTATTTTAGTATGGGGAGTAAAGAAGAAGCAAAGTGCTGAAAAAGCAGAATACAAATGCTAAATTTGTCGAAGTTAGAATGGCAAAAAATGCAGCACATGGAGAATACCTATTGTTTAAACTGAGTAATTAAGGAGATCTTATGTTTCATTGTATTTTTGTGGGTTGATACCTGCAATCGGAGATGAAAAGATAATTTTTATCAAATGCTTAGTTTCCTGTTCTTTTCACGCCTCTTTGATAACAGATTTTAGAGGCATTTACCTGATTACATGGGGATAAAAACATGTTGTGCCCAATTAAGTGTCAATATCTTTAAATCAATGGAGACACTGTTGCACTATCAATCTTTTAAAACATTAAATGCATACAACAACATTCATTTTACTTTTGTTTACTCACAGACTTATTAAGTGCATTTTTGTAATACCGTTGTGCTCATAACTTAACAGTGCTCTCTGGAAACAAGCAGCTTCCTGTTTCAGCCATCAGTGAAAACCTGGTTCCTGTGACAGCAATGAAGTAAAAAACATGATCTGGGTCAATGGACCAGGAATGCCCCTCAGTGGCTCTGGTATGCATGGTATGATCTTTATGGGCAGCATGGGACAGCAGTGGCAGGTGGGGTCACATAACAGAGGCTGGGATGATTGACAAGCAGGTGGCTGAGCAAGGATTTCCTCAGTGCTGAGTAACTGTGAGTTTTCAGCTTCTTTTCAGAAGATTTGACACCAAAAATCTTCTTAAAGAGGACCTCTTTACTTTAAGAAGGTCTCGCTCTAATGATGCCCAAGTAGAATGTTTGCTTTTGATTAAATGATCAGAAAAGAGGCAACATCAATGGAGAGGCAAATTGTACCAATTAACTACAGATGGAACTAATTGGTAAACTGACAGACAGCTGTGGATTATAGTTTCAATAAAAAAATCTAGCTTTGTGTGTTTCACAGAGAGTTCCAGCACACCAATGTACACAATGATTGAGGTTTTGGCAAGTTATATGACATGAACATACTATTGGTTTGTTTTATTTGCTGCTTTAATTAGGGGTGTTTATCTGTGTTTTTTTTTTGTTGCTGTTTCCATTCCTCTAGGCACAAAAATAGAAATAAAAAAACTGTTCCATGGGCCCATCACTTTTCAGTGCAAATCAGTATATTACTCTATGGATGGTTTTATTTCCAAATATATGACCTCAATCCCAGATAAAAAAAATACAACAGCAGTCAGTGGCTGTAACAAAGCCATCTTGTCACAGCTCAGTGTCAGATTATGTTGTTACTCATTGAAAAGTCACACTACAAGCACAAGATTTAATCCTTAGTTGCACGGTGTTGGCAGGTTACAAAAAGGCAAATAAAATGGATCTCTGTTAATCTACATGCAGGCAAGGGTTTAGTGGAGCAGCTTACAGTAGAGACTGAGCAGGGGAAACAGGTGTTGGTTGCTAAATGTGCTTTCACTGAGCAGAGGAATGACAGCTATGTACTGGCCTGTGTGGTTACTGGCACATTACCCAGAGTGGAGCTGACAGAAACAACCCACTGCTGCTGCATCCACTCCAGCCTTTATGAATGAAGGGCCTCCACCTCTGATGGAAAAATCACTTCTGTGTAAAGGATTAACTTGGCATCTAAGTGGATTTCATAAAGTAATTACATTTGACAACCAAACAACCTGAGCTTTATCCTCTTTTTTTTTTAATGATAGCTCCTATCAATTTTTTTTTTGTTGTTGTTGTTTGGTGTCAGACCCTCTTGTTTCAGAGTGGAATCTTGAGTGGACATTTTGTTTAATTTTTCCTATTCATGTTTGTTTCTTTTATGCCTAAATTTGGATGACTAAAAAGGAAAAACGTGGTATATCCTGGCTGCTCTGTGTGTGGGCAAGCAGTGGAATGTGGCTGGTCTCCATCGTGGGTGGATGTTCTCGCTGTACATTGTAAACAGCCAAAATGTTGATCTTTTCCTGTGGTGTAACGGTGTATTGATTCTTGATTTTACAAACTTCCCAAGGTTGCAGAAGCTCTAAGAGGCACCATGTATGCTATTCTGAGGTTCATGAACTTGTGGAAATATCCCCTCCCTTATGCCATATGGGACCACACATAGAAATGCCACCTATGTTGCCTGTCTTTATTTATCCATTTTGAATGAGCTCCCATTAAACATCCCAAAGTGATAAAAAAAAGAATACATTTCTAAAGATTTAGCCCAATTTAATTTTAGTTATGATGGTTGAATAGGTAAATAATGTTGTGCTGGTTTCTCATCCCAATATCCCAATAACCTGTCTTACAAATGTCTTTTTGCTTTGGATAGTTCCAACTTAGAGACATTTACAGTACAGAGTAACTAATCTTTAATAAGTAAGTTAAAAGGGTGCGTTGTAATATGACATGTAAACAAAAAGTTGATCTGTTGGAAATAGTGAGAATAAGTTAACACTGAAGCCCTGCTTCTCCATCCATCATCGTCCATCTGAGTTGACTGAATACTCAAAATTGCTCTCTGTTCATGGGGTGAGATTGATACAGGCACTGCATCTTCTGCTCCCCGGGTGTTCCAGCTTGTTTGTTAAAAAAGAATCAGGTATCATTTAAAACACAGAAGATTTGGTGAATCAAATACAATCAGCAGGACAAGTGTTCTGTGACAGTCCCAGCACGCTTCATTAGGCTGCCTCATTGGCACACACAGAGTGGGGAAAGCTGAGCCTTTCACTAATACCATGAACACCCTTAATACTTGTACAAGGGGGGCAATTTGGCTCTCATTACAGCAGTGATATGTTAGCATTCAGCTAGTTGTTGGAGTCTAGAAAAAATAGCTTGAATTGAAAAATGAAAAAAGGAAGATACATAGTGCAATGAATATGCATCTATTGATTTACTTTATTCCATCTACTTTCTATCCCTCATCCTACTCAGCTAGATCTCTGTATTTATATAGTTTTCTGTTCAGGCAGCTGGCGTTGTGTCGCTGATTGTGAGACTAATCATCCGCTCAATTACTCAGGAATGTGTAGCTGGGCCATGTTATGACTGATCAGCTTTCTCCTTTTCACTCTTTCTTGTCATCTCTTCTCATGGTTGACTCTGTTTGGAAGCATCTGTTTTCTATCTGTTTTACTTTCACTGTTTCTTCAACATTCAGTCTTACTGAAATCACTTAGATTCAGGAGGACTCAATCAAATGTGATGCAATTAATTCTATCTCAATCGAGTTGAAGTTATAAAAAGTGTTTTACTGAGTGCCATGGTTGCAACGTAACCTGAATTTGATATATATTTTCATCTCTGTTAACCCATCTGCTGTAGTTTGACCCAGCAGAAATCTGCATCCATTTCGAAAAAGCTTATTTACAAAATTGTTGTGATCCATGTCAGAAACAACTACTCTTTGAACATGGTTCCCTGTTATACTGACATTTAGAATGACTGAATGATGAGGAGGTAAAGAAGGAATTAATTAAAAACATGTTAACCAGTAACTCCCACTGAAACATCGGTAAATAAAATGAATACCACCCATAAATATGTTTTGGAGACATGTTTATTAGGTTGAGTATGACTTGGCATTAAAAATGTTTCAGACTGGGAACAGAAGGCCAGGAGCAGATGTAAAGTCCAAAAAAGGAGAAAAAAAGACTATTTCCTATCATTTCTGAAATGAAAGGAAATTCTGTGTCATGGAAAAGACATGAAAGCTGGCAGAAGAGGCAATCATGGCAACAAGTAGATACGGACCTACAACCATAGATTGGCTCTGGGTTTATCCGTTTCTCATTTAATATCTTTTGTGCAGGTCCAGTGCAATATTGATGTAAAGTGGTGTGTTGTGTGGTAGTGTGCATGTGTGCATGTGTGTCCTGGTTTGTAATTGGGTTTGTTTAGTGTACTAAACTAGACTGGAAACAATTTTTTTTATTTTTCAAAGATTAGGTGAAACAGGTCATTTTTAAGAATGTATATAATTTATCCAATATCGGCACAAAGCATTAATCATTTAAATGTTGATTAAACTTAATCCTACAGATGCAACGTTTCTGGGTACTAAATGTACCATTTTCAAAAGTCGTGAATTCACTTTCACTCCAAAACCAGGGCTTGGTTTTAGTTTTGTGCTTCATATCCTTCTTCCTGCAGTGGATGGCCTGTGGTGATCCTACAAGGCTGCCAGTGGGATGCCTGTTTGCATGTTGGTTCGCAACATGCTGATGCAGAGCCTACATGCTAATGCTAATGAGGCACCCACTAGAAAACTGCAGCCTTTTCTTCTACTCTTGAACTGGGCCCAAAAATGAGGAATAAAGAGCTTTACACATCAACATTTAAATCAAACATGAAATAAACACACATTTAGATGAGTTTTAAGTGGAAGTTTGTGATGGAGATAATTATTGGGTAAAACCTAAACCATTATTGTAGATGTTCTTCAAAATCTGTCTTGACAAGCTATGAAATTTTGACATCCAAATATCTCACCAGTTTTCTAAGCATACTTTCCTTAAATGTAGAAGCGCAGCCATTTTTGATCATACTAAATTAAACTGTCAGGACTGACTAGGGCACAAGGCAGTGTTGTTTTCAAATGTATTTGTGCCATCTGTGGTTCTAAAAAAACAACCCAGGCAAAGGACCTCTTGCAACCCCATCATCTTGATATATTTATTGAAAACAGCATTTCTCAGGTTGAAGTTACAAGTAAGTTGTGAAAAAAATAAGTAATTTTTAGTCTAGAAAACTGTTTATCATCTGAAGAACAAACTTTTGAGGGACTTTACAGTATAATGAACAAACCATGAAAAATCATCAGCATCCTTTCTCTGAATGTCTGTTATCTGAACAGTAGCTTCTCAGAATATTTCTGTTTTGCTATATCTTTTGTTTTGGTTACATCTAAAAAATAATCCAACCAACAGAAGATCTAACCAAAGAAAAAAAAAAGACAACAAATTGTATTGGCAGGAATAAGAATGGAATCAGAAATCAGTCTTCTCCCCTCGTTCTTTTTCTTTTTCTTCGAATGTTTCTTTCCCTTTCAGAACATTGTGATTTGTTGACTCTCGGGCTGGACATGCAGCTGCTCTGTTCCAGATTTAAAGTCCTGCTGTTTAGTCGAGATGAAGAATGAGATACGTGGGAGCGGAGGCTGGAATGTCAGTGGGCTGGTACTGCTGATCATACCACCTGGTCAGACCACTCATGACAAACATGCACACACACAGAAATGTGTTCCCATCACTTTAGAGGACATTATATTGACATTTACATGCACTAGCTAGACAGTTAGAATGACTCTCAAATCTTTTTGGAATTAAGTATTCAATCTTAAATTTACTGCTTTATGCATCAAGGATTTGTATTTCACCATGCCATCAGTCAGTGTCAATAATGTGTGATAATGAGTATCCTTATTTCTGGATCATACCATTCCGGATAGTGATCAATCCATTATATTAAAGAAAACTCATTCAGTGGTTAAAATATCGAATAAACCAAAACCAAGTCCCAATCTAACAGTAAAACCTGAAAAGCAGCTTGAACAAATGAGTAATCTGCCAGTGCCCCCTCAACTTCCTGTCCAGACAGGAACTGCATTCTTTTGCGTGTCTTTGTCAGTCTGGAAGTGTGCTGTTTTTTTTTGTGTGTGTGTGTGTTTATGTAAAAGACATGGCATCCTGTAAAAACTGTCTGTGGAATGCAACAAACTCCCCTTGCTTTTCTCAATACACCAGAACAGATTAAAAAGTGGTGGGGGAAAAAAGGTGGTTGTTTTTTTTGTTTATTTATGCATACAAAACAACTGACAACAGAAAAAATAATAATCTTAATTTTCACAAACCGTTTAATAAATGCATTATTTCAACATACAGTACCAGTATTTACACGACACATTCCCCAAAAGAAAAAATAGCGTAGGCAGTTTCCAAGCAACAATTCTAGCAGGGATGGTTCAGAAATTTAGCATGATAAAAACAGAGCACACAAACACACAACAAGCATTTACACTAATTAACAAACATTTACTGTACAAAGAAATTGCGGATCAAAATCAAGCTCTTGAAACAGAGCTGCTTGGTCGCGCGTGAAATGAAAAGGAAAGAATCCCGTGCCAGTTAAGAAGAGGCCATCTAATTTAAAGCTAGTAGTCTATTCTTGTTTGTTTTTTTTAATCATTCTTCAAAAGTTTTGACAGTCAGCCAATACATCACTGTCATTCAAGTCTAAGCCTGAGATCATCACCATGCTGACTGAGAGGACAGTGCAGGACACATGGACCAAGCCACAGTTAGCATTCTATGTCTACATTTTACATTACAGTGCTGGTGTTGTTGCCATACATTGTTAAAGCAATACGGTAGGTCCTTTTTTGTTGTGAGTTGACATTCCATCTGCTCATCATTTAGAACCAAACCGATGTCTTTGCTTTGGTCTGATCAAGGGCTGCAGAGAGAAAGCGACAATGCTTAATTATTCATTGGATTCTACAGTTTATTGCACATATTAGTATGAATCTAACACGTGAGAAATGGTCTTCCACAGCTACCTGAGTCATACACCTCCAAAGATCCATGGAGTGCAGACGGTGT
Source organism: Menidia beryllina (assembly GCA_013363375.1). Classification (NCBI taxonomy): domain Eukaryota; kingdom Metazoa; phylum Chordata; class Actinopteri; order Atheriniformes; family Atherinopsidae; genus Menidia; species Menidia beryllina. Next base: position 8,642,194 of record JABUIW010000214.1, read on the forward strand.
CCAGGTCACAGAAGTCGCTGTGACTGAAGTGTTGCTGCTGGAGTCCATCTCTGTCTTCCCTCCCTCGCTATGCGGGGAGCTGCTCGTGCTGGTGGTGGACTGGCTTTGGCTCCTGACGCCAGGCAGGAGCAGGGCATTGAATCTGGGATCCAGCGCTGAACTGTGGGCCGGGTACGTGTGGAGCATGGAGTGAGGGTGCCTGGTGTGAATGTGGGAGCGGGGGGGGCGAGGATGAGCGTGGTAGACGTCGTGAACATTGGGGTATCCGCTCGGGCTCTGGGGGCTCAGATTGTAGGTCCAGCTGTCAGGGAGGGTGGCTGCAGATGGGAGATTGGCCTGAGAGAGCACATGGCCGGCCCACAGAGCTCCATCTGGATGGTTGAAGGAAACAGGGCTGGTGGTAAAGTCTGGGTGGACTGAGACAGAGACAGAAGGGAGGCAGGAGTTGGCTTGGGATGGAAACGCGTTGTTCCAAGCTGAGCCGCCCTGACTCTCCTGGAGGGAACCACTGTCTGGAAAAACACATCAAAAAGATTTAACACAGTCAATTATCATTAATCACACTGAACAATTAAACCACAGAAGATAGGGTTAGATTAGATTTTAAATGGATGTAAGAAAAATGAATTCAGACTTACCTTTCCATATGTTAGCTGAGGTTGAGGCCGGAGGCTGAGTCACTCTGATGGGCTTGGTCTCATTGCTGAAGGTGCTGGCCTGACTGAGAGCACGGGAGAAGTGCTCGTCTACCACGTCTCCAATGTCGCCTTGAAAGTAAGTGAACAGCACACACCGGGAGCTCAAGTACTCAGCCTCTGCAGGTTGAGAACCATCCTTTAGCTCAGAATCAGATGATCTCTGGCTTGATTCTGCACTTGCTGCTGGAGGAACCTGCTGCAGACGCTGATCCCTGGGCAGCATCCCTCTTCCTCCCCCTTGTTGCTGCTGCTCCATACACTCTTGCATCTTATAAACGCTCAGCTTCCTCTGAAAGAGAAGACAAATGTAGACAAAAAAGATGATTAAAAATATGTACTTCAATCAGAAGTGTTAGATTTTTTCCTGAGACCTGGACCTCAAATCATTATTTCATACACGTAGGGCTTGAAATGTGTCATCCATGATATATTTCCGAGCTACCAGTAATCTATTTTAAGGTGGCCGTTTGGGAATCGTGTGAAAAAAAAAACTTTCTTTTTCTTCACCAACATTCCAGCTATTTGTAAGGCTCCAATCCGCATTCCTAAGTGAGTGACTGGTTGTCATTACATCACAATTTGACCGCAGGATTAATAGCTCCGTGTCATCACGCCTGACCTGAGATGAATACCAAGAGCAAGAGTGGAATTTAATCATTCAGAAAGTAAACTGAAGGTAAGAGTTAACTTTATCCAGGGTAAGGGAAGTTTGAGATCAGCGCGATCAGCCAGAATGCGTCTGTCATTCATGGCTGTGCCATGGTAAAAAAAAAAAAAAAGAATTCCAAAGTTTTGTTGGCATATTATTTCATAATACATTATTAAGTTAAGATAAATAATCTTCAAAAATAGTCAAACAAGCCCTACTTAAGTAATCGATCCATTTCAGACACGGAACAACTTCCAAACACTTAAAAGTCAGTGATTAACGATTGTCAAAAGAGTTGTACAATGAGCGTCTCACCTGTTGTTGCTGGTGGTTAAAGTAGGTTGCCTTGTACGCAGCTGAAGGGAGGTAGTGCGCTCCATAGCTTTGGTGATACATCACATCCAGGCAACTCATAGCGACGGAGCAAATCGGCTTGGAGAGAAAGTCCAAAGAGAGAAACTGGCGGAAAACAACCGAAGGCGAATCTCCCCGAGACTTCAGACGGGCTGTGTCGTTCGTGCCAGCTGTGGCTCCATATATGCCCAAACGCATACAATAGCCATGTCGTCCAGTTTGCATACAAACAATGCGCCTCCCGTGGTGCGCTCCAACAGTAACCTCCCGGGGCAACCAAATGGATCAAAACGGTATAAGACACAGTGTATCCGGAAAAAAAAATTCTTTGCTGACAAGTTTTCAAGTTACTTTTGATTGGGTAAGAATTCCTTTCTGCTTTTTCTCCTCTTCTGTTTTGGAGGGGAGTTATATTTAGAGAGGGCTGTGACTATTACGCACGCCCATCTGGGTAGGGCCTGCAAGGCTCAGTGGAGTAGAGAAGTGCCCAACAGTTTCATTCCTTCGGCGTGTTTCTATTAGGAAAGTTTCATTTTAAGACATATATTAATTTCTTATTCTTATAAGAAGAGGAGACTATAGGAATGAACTTTAGGGAAATCACATTCAGACAAACTTTATTTCAGCAGTCCAAATATTCCAGGGAACATTTCACTCTTGAGGAAACTTTCCCTTCTTCTTTTCCTCTTCTCACTGTTGTTTTAGTGTGTTTTAGCTCGTAGGCAAGTCTAGTTCAAAATGTCACTGTCATACTAAACATTCTTTTCTGTTCTGTGACGTATTCAATTTATTTAGTGGAAATTAGAGTAAGCCAATCTTGTGCAAGAACCGATAAATATTGCTAAAGAAACCAATTAGTAAGATATCACATTTATTTATACACCCCTATACAGTTAACTAACTTTACATTGTATATATAGGAGAAGATAAAATAGATTTATTACAACATATGTCATTTTTGAGCAGGTGTTGAGTGGCATTTTCTTCATGGTCGTTGGAATCATCCTCCCTCATAATGTAAAACTATGAAGCTATGAATAAAGAAAATCAAATGTAGTTCCTCAAAAATATAGCCTATCTCTAAAAACTCTGTATAGTTTTGTTTGTGATCACTGTTACAGTGATGCTGGTGTTTTTCCTAACATGATTGAATTTAATTGATTGAATGACTGGAGCAGTTTGCTGCCATCTATTGACATGGTAACTGACATCACATCTCTATCAGTTTGACCTCAGCAGTCCCATTGAAGGCTTCTTCTGAGGGAAATTACTCTATGAATGTGAATTTGGATGAACGATAAAATAGTGAACGAAACATCTGCGAACCGTTTCTTCGGCACAGTAAGTTCTGCAGTGATTCATAATCAAATCCCTGAGGTGTTTGCAAACTGCCATTCAGAGTTAATATAATTCTTATTACAGATCCAGAGCATAATAATGTTTGGATATATTTATGTATAAATGTTTCTCTAGTGTGCTCGAATAGAGGAATTTTGCTAAGAGATGATCCCTTTGCTGCCTTCCCATAAACAGAAAGCAACGTTAGGGAGTATTGTTTATGTGTACTGTGGAATGCAATACAGGTGCCTACTTCTTTTTTTCTGTTTGGATCTGTCTTGTTTCTGTCTGTACATTCAGTTTTCCTGAGCTCTCTTCTCTCATCCGGCAGTTTCTGGAAGGTTGACATTTTTCTGTTCCAGCGCATGATGTTACAAAAGCCACAAATATGCTAGAACATTGGAATTCCTGAGATTTTCACAGCTAACTATTCAGCTTTTCTTTAAAAGAAAAACATAATATAGTTACAACAAAAATGCTTCAAGCAATCTTGCTTCAATGTACCCGTGAACCAACAATGCATGAAAAACTATTGGAATTTGAAACATAAATCAAAGAGTAGGTACTTTAGTTACAACAAATATGTTTTTTTCTTATGCCTACACAAAATGTTTCTGGTGGTAATTTGGCAGCAACTAGATATCGCTATTCTGTTCCAGCTGAGCACTCTTGAGATATGACATAGCAAGTGACATTCTTTTCTCTTTCACGCTGACACACAGAAAGTTCAGTGTCTTGAAAAGAGTCTTCAGAAAAGAGTCCATGTTGAATAACCAGCTTTCTGATTGGCAGTTGACCCCTTTTTCTGCCTGGGACAGATAACTTCGACTTCTTTTCCACTTAAGGCAATATAGAAAGGCCCATAGGAAATTAACAAGTTAGGTCAAGATCTTCCTTTTTTCAAATCCGAAAGGGATATCGTTTAATTGACAAATATGAAATAAAATCCTGAAGTCAGCTACCAATGATTATCATTATAAGTAGTCGTATCATTGTCATTATTAATGTTGTATTTGTTGTTGTTGTTTGAAAAGCTTCTTCATGTCTAAATCACATCTATTCCTGTCACTTTAACATTAATGTACAGTTTGTCACTGTGCACATTCCCCAGTGCGTCGGGGAGAGATTACTGTTTAAGAAACACAACAGGAAGATTTATTATTGATTTTCTGCCCCATCCCTGCAGCGTGCTGTTGTTGCCACATTTGACACTTGGGCTTGCAGCTACGATGGCACTTCAGGGACTGTGGCATGTGAGTAACAGTCTCATCAAATTCACTCATGTTGTATTCACTTTGATGACACAAAGGGAGTCTGAATTATTCAACCACATGCTGCTGATACCAAAGCAGGTCAGTGTTGTGGTGGAAGATCCCTCATTACAAGAGACAGAAATAGGTTTTAGGTTTGACTTTTTTCAATTTCTTAATAGCTTAGCTTCTATTTAGTTAATATTGCCAGCTGATGGAAAATTGCAACTAGACTCTATTTCTGCTTTTTTTAATGTCTTGAACGACTGTAATTTACCTGTAAAACATGCATTATTGTGTTCTTCAGAATAAATGGTATGATAAATAAAATGTAAGAACAACTTGCCTTTTCTTTTAAATAGGCCATCACAAAAAGTAGATAAATAAAATGAAAAAAGTAGACATAGCAGGGGCCTGGATGTAACGAGGACAGTTTGGAATGATCATCAATACGGCTGCAAGAAAGTTTTGACATGATGCATCACTCAGTGTGACAACACCAACAGACAAAGTGACTGATTACAAAACCGTGCAGAGATAGCATAGTTTGCCTGCATCTCCATCTAGTGTTCTGATAGAGAAAATCGAGGCCCTGACTGTTTCAACTTTCTTTAGAAGTAGGGCAGTGGGACACTTGCAGTAACGACGCAAGTCAGTTTTGGAAGTATCAAACTCGTGCACGAGCTACAACGGACATATGCACAAAACTCTGAACCTTGGGGGTTTTCCACCGAACATCTGGATCAAACGGTGCCCCGAATCCTCTGCTCCTTAATGAGGCATAGAGATGATTATTAGTGGATGCTTTAGAGGGAAAAGCGAAGGGAGGAGTGGGAGAGGATTGACAATAAGGTCTATTTCCATCAAAGAATGGAGGGAGACCTCCAGTGTTTTAGATCTGAGGAAATTTCTACTACATCAGAAATACACAGACAAGTTTCAGAAAAAATAGATATTGTTTGGGTTTGGGGAATACATCCCAAGAAACCAAGAAGTCTCGAGGGTCCTGTCCTAGATCATAGGTAGAGATATAACAAGTCCCTTCTATCTTCAAGCATTGAAGCTTTAATATTTAATCACACTGTTGAACTGTATTTCAGGTAAAAAAAAAGTGTTTCCTAATTAAAATGGGTATTTTTCTACCTTGGAGGCAGGTGTGAGTGCTGTTGATTAGATCTCACATTAGGCAGTCTGCAGCATCATGAGTTTTGTTATGAGATCGCTTTCATTCTTTTGCCCTGGAGAGAACCTTTAGAAATACACACCTGGCTGGGATGGCTCTAAGGATGACCTAATGATGATGACAATTATGACAATGTGAAGACATAGCAAAATGTTAGAAGAAACAAAGGCTTGAGTTGTGGCTGCTAATCGTTTGTACCATATAATCAGTTATTTTGTTCTTCGTAAAGTATTTCTTTAACCAGTTAGTGAGTTTACAAGATATAAGTGAGATAAGTCTCAATAAGTGAGACTAATATAAGCTCACAATCTTTGACATGTCTAATTATATGTGGACATTATTTTTGTCATTAATTTGCATTATATAAAAAAGACAATTCAAATACAAGGAATGAAAAAGATTGAAGTGTCTTTTCATCTGATTATGCCTCAAACTGCAACTTTACATCGATGCTAAATGAAGGTGGAAAAGGAATGGACATTCCTTTTGATAAAAACTTAAATAAAATCAAATACTGCCAGCAGTATATGGATGTGCCATTAAAGTGGGGATTCTGTTGAACTAAATGTTCCCTACTTGTGTTCGGGGATGGGGGTGGGGTGGCAAAATGGTCTAATTAAATAACTATTAATGCAGTTTCAAGCCTATGAAGTGAAGCAATATCAGCCGATATTTACTCACAATAAGAGACTATTGAAGAGCAGGATATTTCTGTTTGTGTGTCTAGCTCCAAGTTTCCATTTTAAAGTCAAAACATGAGTCTTTATGTGAAAATTTGGTTTAGGCGTGACAAAGCAACTTGGTGGAATCATTTGCACTTTGGCACTCTACTAATGGGCAAACATCATTTGTAAGTTAATGGAAATGAAATTTACATGTTAAGCCAAAAGAGAGGGAAAAAAGCACTTAGAATGAATTCATTATCACAGTGATCACACACATTTGGTTTTTATTGTTCTTGCCATTTTCTTCACACATTCTCTACACGGAAATTAGACTTTTAATTGCAAACAGCAGACAAAGACAGACTCTTCCTCCATTGTGTGTTTGCACACACACTCTCTGTGTGTTACAAAGTGACCAGTGGATGTTGGGTTCACAGTCTGCATGCTGACCTTGCTTAAAAAGCACATAATTACTCAGTCCATCCTCCAGCTTTTACGCACTTTCTGCCTGTGTATAGATAATGGGACCAGCACAGGCTGTCTGGGAGAAGTTAATGAGATGATGGAGACTCAAAGGCAGGGTCATAATGGAGGAGAATTCACTTGACAGATGTGTCTCTACTTAGGAGGGTCACTCAAGGGAAAAGTTTACTTTCAAACAAAACAGATATAATTTTTAAATTTATACACTGAAATACAAATAGGAAATTCGAAGATAGCATTGTTTATCCAGAACCTTTAGTTTATTATGCTTAATATGTGTAAAATCAAGCATAAGAGTCTCCATACGAGTTTTCCAGGTAGAAATTGACCATTTCCCCCTCTTTTGTAAAGAATTGCACACAGTGGATTACATTCATATATTACTGTTACGGGAATAAAATGCTCCCAGCATTGATAATGTGAAGAAGAAACATAAAAGAATGGAATCAAATACAGAAATCGTCCTCTGCCGTGCTGGCACCTCGAGTGAGGATAGGGAAAATCTGCCTTTTGCAGTTCAGATCCCTGTTAGTGATTACTTTTTGACGATAACAGAAGCATCGCCACATTTAGTTTTTAAAACTTCCTTAACATATTAGTCCCAAACATAATATCACAATCAGTTATCTTTCACACTGAACTTCACCAACCTCATCTCTCTTTTTCAGAGTGAAGGACTTGTCCTCCATTGCCCTTCCAGCCATAATGACTCTAATTCCCTCATGTTAATGGTATTCCTGAGCCCAAGCCCCTGCTGGGACCACCAGCCCACTTCTTGTGGTCGCAGCCTGGCCCCGGGGCAAGGAGGCCCATGGACTGAAGAGACGGAAGAGAGGGGCAAAACAAGGTTCTGGTTTGATGCATGTAGGAACTACCCTCAGACAGATTGGCATCCCCAGGCAAAAGAACCTGTGGATAAAGGAGGATGTCATTGAATCCTCCCTTTGAATGTGTATGTGCTTCACCAAGTGTGAAATCCAAAAAAAGGTGCCAGCAGCAGTTTTAAACAATAACACCACTCTGTTTGACCTTACTCACAAAACCAAAATGCCTGTGGGATGTGCTGCATGTGTGTATGCATGTATCAAATTCATTTCTGTTCATGTTACTCCGTTAAGGATCCAAGCACCGCTTCTTTCAGCCCGCGCGTAGAGCTATGTCTGTTTCCTGGGAGGCTGAGGAGGTCGGGGGTAGCGATGATGATGAGCAAACACTACAGGGGGAAATAATCTCTCATTACCCAGAATCCCCTGATGCTGCGCTGCCCCGGTGAGCACGACTCGATTTGTCCCACAGGCAAAAAAAAGTGGAGTCACTCACTCGATTTATTAGACCATCCCGATCTCCCCTGCCCTCTGCCTCCCCTGCTGCTAGCACCGTGTTTCCCTGCTTCCATCCCTTCCCCTGTCTCTTTCAAACACCTGCTGTCTTCCATATGTCCTCAGATGCTTCACTACTGTTTTGGGTCTGATTTTAATGACTTATATTAATATTCTGCCATACTAAAGAAAAAGCATGTGATATTTTGAACTGGGGCACATTATCACCATGAAACTGTTAAATAACTCCATTTGAATATGATGTATGTACACAAATAACTACAACTAACCAAAATGTGACTCTCATTTTGGTGAAATATTCAACTATCTCAATGTAAATTGAGGTTATGCAGTGAAAATTCAAATGTTCAGATGGCTACATTCCACAATTTTAAGTTATTTCCCATTTTCCACATTGTTGTGCTTACTTTACATGAATGTAATATAATGGTGGACTCTCTCTTGAATATAAACTGATACTGATCTTGTTGTTATTGCCTTTTCCTGTCAGGGGTTGCCACAGCAGGCCAGTGTTTTTACACCTGATGCCCTTCCTGATGCAATACTTTCATATATCTAAGATTTGGACATAACACCACACCGCATTTGAGGCTGCTTTTGAGACAACTGGGGGTTCAAAGAAACCTCAAAATGCTCAACAATTGCTCTTACCTCTGATCTGAAAAACTAAACTTTACTGATAATAAATGTCTTCTGTCCTATATTTCTGAAATGTTCCACATGGTTCTTCCATATAGCTCCCAGTGTCTCCATTTGGCTTGCAGTGATGCATTATTCATCTGTCAGAGACAAGACCAGATACTAAAATCCCAAATCCCTCATCAAAGCCCCTTGTTTCTCTGTCTTTGCAAAATAAACATATATCAACCCACAGTTACTTGTCGGAGGTGACGGGAAGAATAGACCATATATACATATCTTATATGGTACCGTGGTTCAGGATTTATTATACGTTTGAACAAAATGAGGCCCACACACTCAGACAGCCAGAGGAAGCTTTGATTAAATTCCGTTGCCAACAACCTATCATTAAATATAATGAAATATGAGGATTTACTTATATAAAATAAGATTACAAAGCCTTCTGTCTCAACAATGTCATATATTTGCAGGTTTTTTCTATGGACCTGTTATGCATTGTTTCATGGTTAAACAAAGAAAAGTTTCAGACATTGTGGTGCCGAGAAAGAATAGTAGTTTTTGTGGTTGTTTGGACACATTCTGTTTCCCGTCTGGATGTCCATGGAAGAGCTTATCTGTGAACAGAAAAAAAGAATAAAAAAAAGAAACGCACAGTTATTAGAGGGCTGCAACAACTCGACAGTCATTAAGGGAAGAGATCTGTACGATTTGTTCGATGATACCTTGAAGCTGAAAAGCTTGATGTGCTTTATGGCTGCAACTCCCACTGATTGAAGAGAGATCTCATTTCACACATGATTGTCTCTTTCTCTCTCACCGCTAGGTCTCTGTGTGTCAACACACTCTCTTGTTAGTGCCTTGATATTACCAGTCTGTTGCTTGAGGCTAGATCACAGGTCGAAGGAATATAATGGAATGGATAGAAAAATGAAGAAAAAGTTGGAAAAATGGTGCAAGGAAGCACAGGAATTGAAAACATTTCCCAATGTTTTTCTTTGTTTTCTTTATTATTTATTTTTTTCAACTCTGAATTTGTGTTCATTGTACTTACAAACACAGAAACACATTTTACAAGTTTTTAGAAAACTGTGTGTATGATGTAACAATACAGTAACAATACAGAAAAAACTTCTACACAAACATATGAAAATCTTATTTGTATAAATCCAATCCATGTGTGTCACTCTATAAAAAAAAACAGTGAGGACTTTAGTAGTGCTGATCCTACCTGTTTTGCTCAAAGACTGGCATTACCTTTTCATGGGGATAAAAAGAAAGAAAATATTATTGCAAGTATTTTCAAGGATTCACATGCTGTGACTTTGCCACAACAAAGTCAGGCAGGCTTTGTGCCAGCAGGTCCTCTGTGTGCCTCAGGCTAGATTTATCACCACCAGGGCCCTTCGATGATGAGACCGTTTAGTGGGGGTCCCTATAGTCCTCAGCTGATTAGCGCCAAACATCTCCTCTAATAACCTTAAATAGAGCAATGCCTCGGGACGACATACCAATGCATACTGGCAACTGTGCACAGAACCATACACACACACACACCTCATAGGAGATAAGGGAAAGAGCTAAGGGCTACCCATCCTCCCCTCCCTTGCCTCAAAGTCACTCCTCCTTTCTTTGCTCCGATTTTAAGTTGGCAATGCCATCACCATGTCTGGGATGATAGTTCAGCAGCGACCGGCACTCAAATGCACACATTTCAGATGGTCATGGTTGAAAAGTCTCACCACCATGCACAAATTCCTTTTTAGCATTGATGGCATATGGCACAGCCAGACTATATGCATATGGGGTGCATGGAATTGATCTCTTCAGGGGACTAAATAGTAAGAGATAAATTTGAGATTATATAGCAATCATCTGTGATTTTTTTTTGTGCTTGTAGTCTTGTGTTAGAAACGGTTTTTCATTCATGTCCAAAGAAAGTGTGAAATACCAACTGAAAAACAAAGCACCCAAAGCACCCAAAGCACCGCAAAGTAGTCAAAATGCTTAAAATTCTTCGAATAAGAATGTCAATAATGTACACAATTTCTTGTTTTTATTTACGTAGTTATGTATTTTACTTAGCCTTCTAATAAAATAAAAATGATCATTATTCTGTGGCCAATTAACGTTGACTGCCCTGCCTTTATGTTACACTCATAAGTTGGAGACTGGTGTTTAAGCAGCTACGACAACAATTAACTACTTTACACAGACATTTTTTGCTCCGATATAGTTTAATCTATTATCTTCCATTTTTTCACTTTTATTAAGCTCGAAAATAATGTTTCTGAAGCAGCCGTTGACTCGTTTGTCTATTTTAGTGTCCTTTTGTAATGTACATGCAAAGAAACTCACTAGCACTCTGGCGTTTGTGTGCACCGTAGATACGCACAATACTGAGATGTGCTGCTCAGCAGAGACTTTATTAACCATAGTTTTAAACGTTCAAAATGTTATCGTAAGAACGTTTCCAAACAAATATAAGGATTTTACGAAGAACACGTGAAGGCAGCATGAGAGTCCCGTCATGACGTCACGTGGAGCCTTTGAGTCAGTCAGCTGAGGGAGGAACTTCAACAACAGAAAGTCAACCAGGAAACAGGCTGCTGAAACTGAACTACTGCCCAGGTCTGACGGCCAAACGACGGTATCCACGGCAGAAACCTCACAGTTTATCGGTACAGATTGTTCATTTGGTATTGAATTAGACACAGAGCAGCGACATGGCTTCCCTTTTCAAGAAGAAGACTGTCGATGGTAAGTTTGCTCTGTACAAAGCTAGCTTAGTTGTTTTTAGCTCGCTCGTACAGCCTGCTGTGTTGTTCTCGTCTGTAATTAGCTGTCCTTAAAGAACTTACCAAACCTGTTCTCTGTCTTGTTGAGTCACCAGTCACATTACCAAGGGGGATGTATCGTTGAGGCTCAGCCAGAATAAGTGTGGCACAGATTAATTCGCTTTTTTGTAGGTAGCCGATTTACGGTGTAAACTATACCAAAAAAAAGAGAAAAAGGCATTTAATCATACAAATGTCGTGTTGCTCGGTACCATGTAAAGTTCCCATTAAATAACTTATACGTTGGTGTTAGGCTTAAGAAATTAGGTTTCTCTAAAATGGTTTATTTCAGCTACAGATTCAAATAGGTGTACTTTGACGTTCATTTTAAAGTAGTACTCCCTCCTGGGACATTTGTCTCATCTTACTGACTCGGAGTGTCCATTTATCTCAGCTCCATTTCTCAAACACTCACTGTCTAACTACATTGATGTATATTTCCACTCTACACGCAGACTTTAAAGTATATATCTTAACCCTACTGTGAATAAAAATAACAGCATTTAATCTTTAAGGGGAAAAAAGCTGTAATAAAAGTATGTTGTTAAAGTATGACATCATTGGCATGTTGGAGTTTGAGTTCATGTATGTCATGTATATATATATATATATAAATATATATTACATATCAATTTGAACAGACTTCTAGTATAAATATTTGAGTATTTTTCTTCAGGCGAGGTAATCAGCCTCACAGTGTTCAGACTGAAATTATGCCTCTAGTTTTTTCTCAAATTAATGAATCAATTATTCTGCTTCTAGTATGGACCTTTCATTTCCAGAGGAAAAGCAGACTAATGTCCAGCTTCTATGGAAGCTCAATTGTGTGCAGATTTATATAGAAATAAAGCAGCAGGTTTATAAATAGGCTCTGCTGGTTTTGGAAAAATCTTTTCACAGCCTTTCTTACTCCTCCCATCTCTGCTATTCCAGCCTCACCCATCCGAGCAGGTGCATGCCGTACTCACTGTGCCGCGTTAGCTCGGCTCCATCTTGAAATGCCCTCAGTTCCTCTCGGTTGTAACTTTTTCATGTTCCAGTTTCGATCTCTGAATTTCCTTCCTTCTCTGGACACATCATTTTCGGCGTTGTAGGGGTCAGATGGTTTGGGTAGTTTGTGGTTATTCTGCAAGTTGTGAAGGTGGGTGGGGGGGGGGTTAGATCACATATATTTGTAGGATGGTATCCCTCCCACTTTGAAACGTTGGCGGCACGTCACCTTGTACGTATTTATGCATCGTTCTCACAAGTGGTCCGCTGCAGTGACGTCTCTCGGATAAGTTCACGGGAATGGAACTTTTCGAAGGAAAAAAGCTTTTCTATGTCAGTAGGACACTTTCTCTGTGTTATTACCATCATAACACAGCTTATTAATTAACTGGTCTGAAAAGGTTAAATCATCCTGTTCCTGTTCCAGATTTTCTCCAATGTTTGAAAGTACTGCTCCTCTTTTACACAGTTACTGCACATCTGTGTCAAGTAGTCAGGATGGATTTTTAGAGTCTTAAGAGGTTTTTCCCTGTTTCTTTTTTTTTTTTTTCATGCGAGTCATGAAATGCCAATTATGTAGAAAATATTTAAATCTGGTTTGGAATTTTGTGTTATACAATTCTAATACTTATATGAGTTGATTTATTGAAGCTTAACTGATGTATTCTATATCTTTATGTATATTCAACTTTAGAAACACTTCAAACATGTTGGATGCCATAATATCATTTTGTTGCTATAAGATTAATCCCAAAGCTTGTTTTCCCGCTTTTGGTTAAATTGGGTTATTACTTTTTTGAAGATGAAAAATACTAAAAGAGTGACCTTGGGTTCATACATGTTTTTTTCATACATGGGTTTTTTAGAACTGACTTGCTCCGTAATGGTGTTAGCTGGCCAGGCAGTTCCACAGTTGTCTGTGTTGGAATGCTTTCAATGTTCTTCGGGGGATATTTTATTTGCATATTGGCACACATGCTCAAAAATATGCTCTATATTAAGACATGAGATAAATGTTTTACATTTCTTTTCAAATTATTCAACTAGCCCAGTCTCTGTTCTTTATGACTGAATGGCAGCAAACATTCAGCAAAAATGTTTAGCAAAATATTTTAATCTTTAAACAGATGTTTATCTTTTTATTTTTATTTTTAACATAATTATTGTTTTTGTTATTGTATGTTTATCTTTTTGTTAACTTTGATTTTTTCCTTTTTTTCTGATAAATGATCTGAAATCACACATATTCTCACAAAAGAGGTGATTTTATTTCGGCTATTGTAGGTTAACTTAGAGCTTGGTGGCCGATGATAATGTGAAGGTATTGCAAGCTTGATTTAATCTTTCTTTCTCTGTGTCTTGATTTTTCTAAAGACATCATTAAGGAACAGTCCAAGGAGCTGCGTGGCACTCAGAGACAGATCACGAGGGACAGAGCAGCGCTGGAGAAACAAGAGAAACAAATGGTTGGTGCACACACTTTGACACGCAAAATCACAGCAAGCTTAAGTTTCAGTGGGAAAGGCATTTTCTTTAGATTTCTACATATTGCATCAAGGTTCCATCAACGCCCCCTTAAATTCTCCCCACATATTCACAACACAGTTAACATATTACATCCACTTTGCACGATTGGGGAATGAGCCTTATTGGCTAATAATGTGTAAATGAATTGACAAGAATGCTCTGGTGTACTGGCTTTGCTCTAGGCAGTCTAGTCGAAACTAGACACACACACACACCCAAACCCTCACACTCTCATAGTGACACAATAAGACTATATTCACAGTCGCACGTAATGATAATTTCCCTCTCACTGAGATGAAAGGGGCGGACTGTGTCCTCCCCACTCAGTTGTTATAAGTAAATATCATAGGGGACATAATTACCTCCCTGGGGAGCCACTTTTTTTGTTCTTCGTTAATGCTTTCCACTAATTAGTCTGGTTCTTAAAAGCTTTGCTGCACATTCTGAATAAAAGATACCCTGACTAAGAAATTAAAATGGCTTGTGTTTGCAACTTAGCACAATCATGAGTGTCCCCCATTGTTCACCCTTACAGACGTTCACATGCTTGATGAAAATTGTGCAGCACAGGGGTTATCATCCCAAGTTCAAAGTATATTTCCAGCCATGCTCTTTATTTTCTATAGGGTTTTATGAATTAACAGGAACATATAAGAATTGGGACATGCTTGCCCACTTAAATCAGACTGGTTGGACACAGATTGTTTCTACTATATTAATTATGGGTTGATTTAATGTAGCGTAACATTTGTACTGTAAGTCACTTTGCCAAAGGCTGGATGACTGGAGAATTTATTCTGATTCTCTTGCACTTTTCTTCTTTGGAACTGACAAAGAAATTTGTCAAAAAATGACGTTGCCGCCAATGTGTGATTTATTTTCTTACATAAATGGAATAATCTCATATTTTGCATTGCTTTGTTCTCGTGTTGCTCAGAGGTCTACTCGACCTTCCAGCCTTTCTTAGTTTACTAATATTCCCATTCAATACCAGGAAAAACATATTGGCCACGCACACAATCCAGAAGTCTTCAGTTTATACTGTTGCTGACATTATCATTGCCACTATGAATAATTTCTTTCTCAAAGGTATGCCCAGGACCCTCGGTATGCCCAATTTCAGCTGCTGGGCAAAGTGCATGTCTGTGCACGTGTATGCATGTTTAGGATAGATAGATTTTTGTTTTAACAGTTTCAAACCTGAATTAATAATTGATTAAAACTTCCTGAAGAGGATGCTTTCAGGGCACATGATACGAATGAGACTTGCTGGTGCAGAGAGGCAGCGAGCTCACTGCATCCTGCAGGTGTACTCTCATCTCTTGGGATGCTCTCACACACTCTTGACCGCATTCAGCATCCCTGCAGGCATCAGTACAATTTCCTATATTTACTAAAGCTAAGTGCGCATATCGGCTTTTCAGTGAGTAGAATTTGACCTGGATGACTTTATTTACTGTGTTTATATTCACAAACACATTGCACTCTCTGGAGCTTTGAGGAGTTTGACAATTTTTTAATCAGTATGAACACAATGTGTGGGAAAAAAAAAAAGTCATACTGTATCTGTTAAAGTGAGATGAATTGTGAGGGAAGGCAAATGTACAGATCACTTTTAATGCTCTGATTAGCCTAAACAGTTTGATTGAGGATCTGAAGTTAGGTGCTTTTCTTTCATGATGCCATCGCATATGGAGCTGTGCAAAACAAAGGAAACACCCAGACCCAGATGAAGAATTGTGCGTGTGCTCATGTCGCCTTTCTCTCTATCTCCAGGAGGCAGAGATCAAGAAAATGGCAAAAAGTGGAAATCGAGAGGCTTGTAAGATTCTCGCCAAGCAGTTAGTTCAGCTGAGGAAACAGAAGAACCGGACGTATGCTGTCAGCTCAAAGGTCACCTCCATGTCCACCCAAACAAAGCTCATGAACTCTCAAATGAAGATGGCAGGTGCCATGTCTACCACAGCTAAGGTAAGAGCCCATGCACTTTCATTAAAGTTTAACGTCTACGCTGTAGGAATCTGCTTTACAAACCATGCGCACCTTTCTCATTGATTCACAATCTGTAGTTTTATTCATTTCCAATAAGTTTATTTCACGTTTGGACATACATACATTTGACAGACTTCATTTAACACAATTGTGGAAATGTTGCGACATAAACTGACTTAACTTTGATATTAATGTTCTAACATAAAGATTCAAGTATAAACGTGTGTGGGTATTAGACGTGCTAATGTTTAGAAGCAAGTTCCATTTTTGTTGCTAATGAAGTGTGAGAGGTACTATTAGACCAGGAGCGGTGTATTATACAACAGGTCAAATATAATTAGTCCTCAGAGTAACGGAGGGTGACGAGGTGTATGTGCGTTTGTGAGGGAAAAAATTGAGTTGTTTGAAAAGAGCTTTGATTGAGTTTACTCACTGAACAGTGGCCACAGTTCCACATTCTATTGGCATGATGGAAGGCAGAATGTGTTGCATTATAATGCCATCAGGGCAATGGCTTAAGTATCCAAATTGATTATTTATTTATTTCTTTTTGTGAGACTGATTTACAGAGCCTGATCTGAAATTTTTAAAATCCTTTTAAGTTTACAATCGACTTGAACACCAACTGTAATGAACCAGGCTGGGCACATTCTTTTAAAAGTATGTTTTACAGTTGGCTGACGTGTTGCTCTAAAGTACACATAATGATTCGAGCTTTCTTCTTCTTAAAAAAAGTTGCTCCTCATCAACTTGTAGCTTCATATTATTTTGTCGTCTATAGACCATGCAAGCTGTGAATAAAAAGATGGACCCTCAGAAGACATTGAAGACCATGCAGGACTTCCAGAAGGAGAACATGAAGATGGGCATGACCGAGGACATGAGTAAGGACACATGATGTGAAAAGGCACGAGGGGTGCAGACACCTTTGGTCAAATATAACTTATTTGTTTTCCTCTTGATTCTGTTTAGTTAATGACACACTAGATGAAATCTTTGATGAGTCTGGGGATGAAGAGGAATCTCAGGACATTGTCAACCAGGTCCTGGATGAGATTGGCATTGAGATCACAGGAAAGGTAAGAAATGAGAAACAATCTCTCTCCTACATGCTGTACCTTTTTATGCTGCCAGAAACTGGAACACCTTTAAGCTCTACAGCAGAAGAATTCATCTGTTTTTTAAATTGGATTAATTAATTTAGTTTCAACACACATTTTACAGATGTAGCTTTTCTTAAATGGGTGAGTAGCCCTGAGGAAATTAATGAAAGGTTCTCCACATGGCTTATACTGGGGTATTAAAATGCATCCCAGCTGCCTGTTGGTGGGGCTAGCCCTAAGCTCTTCCCGATGTGCATTCTCCTCTAACCACCAGCTTGTTTGTCTTCTTTGTCTCTGGCTCCCCCTGGGGGGCTTCATGAGTTATTACCTCTCACAGCACAGTGCACTAACTGGCTAATTGTCCAATAAACACATCCACAGCTGGAGAGAGCAAACAGACAGTCTGATAAAAATCTGCTAGAGTATCATTTCTATTAGAGCGGAGATGTTATTTCCTACTGTCACAATTAAACACGGAGAACAATGTTCCCAGATCGCTCTGTTATTGCACAGAATTCTGGAGGAGGGTATACAGTAAATGCTTCTGAGCCTTAAGCTGAAAGGAGTTTATAAGACTCGTAAAATATAGTGGGTTGGAAAACAAAGAAAATAAGCATCCATATGTTATGTTTTAATTGTTTTGGTTATTTTGTGTTTAGTGATAGTGGGCCAGGAAAATTAGAACATGCTGTGATTTGCTGATTTATTTAGTTTTTTCTCAGCAGTGATAATATGCTATGCTTTTTTTCAAAGATTTACATACCCTGATGATGCCTTTAGGTGATGATAACTCACATTTTCACTATATTGATCGCTATGAACTCTGAGCCATCACTAATAGTTTTCCAGTTTAACCGACATTGTGGCGATTAGAAACCAATGTTGTATATTTGGCCCCATTTAAAAAAAAGAAAGAAAAAGAAAATCTGCTGCTCTGTTGTTGTATTTTGAAGTGGGTGTTCTTGCTAATAGGATTTTTCTGCCAATGTGATTCCAGATGGTCAGAGCTCCAGCTGCAGGAAAGGCCGTTCCTGGTGCTGCCTCCTCCAAACAAGCCACCATCTCGGACGACGAAATTGAAAGACAGCTCCGTGCTCTGGGAGTGGACTAGTTATCCAACTCCTATTCATTTTCACATTGTAATCGGTGAAATATCAATACCAATTGAAATAGACTCTGTCAGACACACTGGTTTTGTCATCGTTCAAATGCTGCAGGAGTAAACACACACATCCATGCATTCAGAGGCTAGCAGGCAGGTGGATGTATGTTGACTCAAATTCTCACATTCTTCAGCAGTTTGCCTTAAAGATCACACGGACAAAACATCTGATCTATTTATATGAACATTGTATTTATTGCAACCTTGGAGAAGCTAAAGCTTGATGGTGGATCCAACAATACATGCTAGACATAAGGAAACGCCTACCCCACTGTTTACCACCTTATCTATGGCTATAAGGGCTACAAGCACGCAGATGTGAACGTGGGAGTAGCTTTTTTCTCTTCTGTTGTTCCAGTCTCAGCAATCAATCAGTATCGAGATGGATGCTCTTTCTCAAGCAAATTTTAATGAATAAAACATGATAATTAAGAAAAGCTTAAGGGTTGCCAATAAGCAAATGTAAACTTTTTTTTTTTCTCCTTGCTATCTTTCTTTCTTTTGGTGAATTGGAACTGATCTGATGCACGTTTTCTTAGGCTGTCGTCATTAAGCCCTCTTTGGGTAGAATTTTCAAGGTGTTGCGGGAAAAAAAGCCTCAGTTTTATTCCTTTGTCATCATAGCATCGCATTAACATGCAACCATAACACAACTGATCATTGTCATGTTTTTAGGTTCTTTAGGTAAACCACCAAGCATGTAAATAACACCCGTGACCTTTATGAGATAGTGAGATAGATTGATCTGAGGGGCTAACCGTTGTGATGCTGGGAAGGCTGCATGACAAAACTGTGATATCAATTGGGAGTAAACTGGCAGAGTTTTGAATCCGTTGATGATACTGAGCAATCAAGAGTTTTTTGGCTTCCGTGTTGATGTTTGATTTAAAGAGTGATTGTGGGATGACTCTGCTCCTGCAGTCCCCCTTCTCCTTCAGCTGCTGTGCAGTTACTGTCATTGGATAATTCTATCTGCCTCAGTGAAAAGAAACACTACAGCAAACAAAAAAAGGAAATACATGATAGTGTGTGCATAAATGACACTGTGAAAAACATGATTTTTTTCTCCTCTCCAGAGCTTAAGCTGACTGATTTGTCAGCAGCTTCAGACTTCAGGAGACTGACAGCCATATCTGCTCATTATGATGTTGTCTCCGCTTTTTGCCTTTTCTTTCCATATCCATCGCTATTGCCAAAACGACAGAAAATGTGTCATTTATGCATGTAGATGATGTCTTTTTTTTTCCTAAATAATCTGTTCCCCCACCGTGTACAAGTTCATCATCATTGTGGACATGATTGAGCTTTTAACAGATTTTGACACTTGAGTGCAGCTCCATGCAGTCTATTCTCATCCTTTGTAAAAAAATCTGTAAAAGGTTTATGGCTTTTATAAGGAATAAAGTTTCTTCAGGTACAATTGTAAGTGCCTTTTGATGTCATTTTCCCCTCAAATGGTAAAGCTGTTGAAGCGTTTTAAAGCTTTATCTCTCTCTGAATTATGTGTCTTGTACTCAGACCCAGAAAATGTAGAAGCAGATTCATTTTAATAGCAATGAACAATTTCTTTCTATTTATTAACTCTTAATTACGCAATTATACCTATAATAACATGTTGAAGGGGTTTACTTTAAAAGAAATATTTTCACAGTTAAGCTTCATTACCACTGAATGCACATATAGACAACTTGACATATTTGAGAGGCAGATTACTACGATTTATTCTATTTTGAATTAATAAACTGCAGCAACTTGCTGTAAACTGCTTTAAGCTAATACTGCATTCAGATACATTAAAGGCAAAGGAAAATCCAAAGAGTGACAATAACACAACTGTGAGACTAACAACATCTTCTAAGTAGTTTTATTCAAATTCTAGTTTGGATTTAAAATTCCACTATTTGACCCAAGAATATTATCACAGTGCTGCTATCAACACTGCTGCATTTATTTCCCTTGACGGCACTCCAGTTTTATAGTCCAACATAAGTCATAGTGGAAACAGCATGATCCTGCATTAAGGTGTCATGTAGTTTTATTTATGGAGCCCCAATCTCTGTGCTCCTAATGTGTGTATTGATTAGGTGAGACAGTATTAAAAAAATGAGGGTTGGCACATGTTCAGTACTTCATAAAACACAATTTACTGTTAGAACTGCATCTCCCAGTGTCTGGAACTCAAACATTTCCTTATAACTGATGGGAAGGCACAGGCTAAGTACACATTTGGCATAAATAAAGACACTTCAAATAAATCTGTTTTACATTCTTAAATAACCATAATTACCTTTTATTTTAAATTAAATTAATCATATTCAAGCTGTTCCAGGCACCTATTATTGAGACTTGACATACCAATCTACAGTCTATGATCGTAGAATTCAAGAAGTTTCTCTTCTGAAAGGGTATGGCGTTTAGGTCCGTTCTCCCGCTTTTTATTAAGACATCTGACATTAGTCACGACGAGGTCAGAGTCCAGAGTCTTCACTAAGAGTTATTGCTTCACATGCTTCACACGTGTCTTCACATGACACAAACACCACAAATATGAATCAGCAGAGAAACAGCAGAAACAAATGTTCTGTCATACTGGGACACAAATAGAATAGGTTGTGTAAAGTAAAGATCACACAATATATTAGCTCTCAAATAAATCACAAGAACAAAAAGATGACCATCACAAAAAAAGAAAAAAAGCTTTTCAGAGTGAATATTAAGACCGAAGAGAAGGGCAGAACTCTTCAGACCGGTTTTAAAAAGGCACACAACTGAATATTTCCAAGCACTTGTCTGCACTCTGGTGCTCACAGGTGAAATTACATTTGGTCTGTGTGGTTGCAGATTTTCAATATTCGCAGGAGGCACAAGATTCAATACATTTAAATGTCAGAAGTGGCAGCTGCATCATTTGTTTTTCTTTTCAAGCTTCACAGTTTCAATCTCAAACTACAAGGAATAATAACTGGTCGTCTCTGTGACATTCATCTGTTTTTATAATGTATTTTCTCTGCGGCATTGTGGGATTAAAAAACCTGCTGGAAAGCATTTCTATAAGAGCAAATAAGGACAGAAAATGGCATGAACATAGCCCTAAGAAACTGTAAAAAGGGATGTGTGCAAATCCAGCTGACATTTGCCACTGAAAATGACACATTTTGCAGAAAAACGCCTGGAATGCTTTGCTTTTGATTCACTGGGCTGACATGAATTTCCCTTTTTGCACAATAGAGTGTGATATTTATTTTCTTTTGTAGCATTTCGTCATAGCTGTTTAATGTTAATTTGAAATATTCTTCTGCCACATCTCACAAAAAGTATTGCTTTGCGACATATCATTTGAAAATAATGTGTTCTCACGTGCTGTGGTTTTAGACACGCTTTATCTCAGCCTTCAGTTACATGATTGGTCTTTGTATTTTACCCATTTGTGCAATGCAGTTTGCACTGACTTTGGTCAAACAGGAGCTGAGATTGAGGCTTGTCTTGACACGTTTTTCTCGTTGACGTCTGTTGCAGAACCAGACTCTGACCACTTCCTTCTCCAGATGAAGGCCTTTGGCTATACGGGCTATTTCCTGAGAGGAGGGCTTACTCTTCTCAATAAAGCTGCGCTCCAGGGCCTCTTTAGCTCCAAGACTGAATCAAACAAGGGACAGAGGAGACAGCAAAATATTGTTTGGCAAAATCTGTTGAAAAGTACATTTTATTCTGTATTTGAAATTAACAATACACACCTGATAGTTGTTCTTCTTTTCCTCTTCCGCTCATTCATTCCTATCTTATCATTGTACAGAGCTGTTTGTAAAGAACAGATATCAATTTAGTTACCTGTTACAACTTTCATCAATTAAATTACAAATAACATGACGTACACAACCTTTAAATAAGTTAATGTCAAACTGATTGCCACAGCAAGCACAATTTAATGTTTATGATTTCCCCCTAAAATTTCAACATCTTCAACAATGAAAATGATCTATTCTAACACTTGAATCCAGGTTAAAGATTCAGGAAAAATAGAACTCTCCAAAAAAAATATAAGATGGAAATTGCATTGAAGTTGTATATTCTGCTGTAGATTAAGAAAAGGATACATTTAGTAGCCTTAGCACATATTGGGGTGATATTCGTTCATCCAGTGGAAGATATCATAAAGACCTGAAGGAGCATTTCAGGGACTTCATTCAATTTGAGAAAACAATCAATCAGATAGCATTGAATATATTAAACTGGCCACATGCCCAGGGTGGATGGATGGATGAATATAGACATATCTTTCCAGAAGCGTTATAAAAATGAAAAAAGATCCAAATCTTAAAAGAAAAATTAAAGTGACAAATGACTGTTATTTCTATAAAGTAAATATTAAATCAAAAGTCGGCATTAACCTTATTGGATTGATAAAGATCCCACCTACTCTAAAAAAACTCTTTGGAGAGTGATGCAGTGCATGTGTGTGACTCACCACCAGCCAGCTCGGCTTCGTCCAGCCATTTAGCCAGAATGGCCTTGAGTTTGCAGGCGTTCTTAAAGCTGAGCTGCAAATTTTCAAAGCGGCAGATCGTGGTCTGGCTGAACTCTGAGCCGTGCACTGCAGCGAGAGCCTCGCCTACATTAGTCTGAGTGTAGCCTGAGGTCAAAACGAAGCAGAAATAGAAATACTCAAACAGAGGAGAAGCAAGGCAAACATACAAAAAGACACATTACAGTGCCCCTCGTGATGCAGCTGTACAGTGAGAATATTTAAGGCATTTTTTGAGTCATGCTGACCAAGCTTGATCCTGCGTATTTTGAAGTCGTTCGCAAACATTTCCAGCTCTCGTATTTGCGGGGAATCCATGGTAGGAGCATCCTCTGGGTCCCGCATGCTCTTTCTTTGGGCGTCAGTTTTCACCTCGACGCTGGGGCCTCCAGGGGCCTCATCTGCCGAAAGGATAGGCAGCGAGGAGAAACCATGGCTAATGGCACATGAACTGCTACTTAACCCATGGTCAGGAAACTTATAAATGCAGGGTGTCAGAGATCCTGAGGAGAGAACAAGAGGGGAGAAAGAAATTTTTAAAATCAAGGTCTGAAAATAATAGGTCTTTTGGCTGCAAGAAATATGTTAAAAGCACCATGGTCAAAAATCTCACATGCATCTTTAGCTTCTTTATTTTAGCACAAAACCCCTACAGACACACTTATCTCTAACTGTGAAAAGAGAACCTAATCTTTTTTCCCTTCTTTGTTTTAGTTGACAGATGGTGTTGTCTTTTTTTAAATTCATGCTACAAGATGACAGCTTCCATTTGCTTCTTGGATTAAGATTCACACCTTTGGAGCTAAACTCCCTTAATTTATTATTTTCCTTATTTTTTTGAGCGCCATATTGCATCAGCTATCATTATTCCACCTACAGACAGAGACAATAACTCACTGCAGTGTTTTGGCAGATTGTTATGTGGTATTAGACCTAGTTTTGAAGCTACACTGAGGCCCAAACCATCTCCATTTACTGATCAAAAACAATAAACTTGGTCTGAAAAAGGCAATGTTTGAAATAAGTGCCAGTGTCGAGCAAATACATTTTCAGGGTCTTGGTGAATATATATTCCTTTCGCTGCCATTTAACACAATGCACTCCATCTTAAATGTGTTTGCAAGTGTATCCAAAAGGTCCTGCGTTTCCTTCCTTTATGTCTCTGAAGTCCCTTTTATTGAACCAGAATGTAGGATGCACAGCTACATCTGAGAGCAGCCTTTTATCATTTGCATACTCGTCACAGGCTTTCGGCTTAATTTCTGTTTTGATTACTCATTATTGCTGCAGGTGGCTGTTGATGCTGAGTAGTTGGATCAAGTGGAGGTGATAACTCATGCTGCTAATCCCTTATGACAGATTAATGACAGATTAATGACAGATTAATGACAAATTAATGACAGATTAAATACAGATGACCAATATATGGGTGGATGACAAAATGCAATTTTATAACATCAAGCTTTGCTTTACATCACAACAGCTCCAGTGAGGAAAAACAGTGTGTGAATAAAATATCACATTCATCTCATCATGCCAAACATGAGGCATTTCTTGACACTGTACCATGAGGACAGTATAGTGGATATTGTTGGAATGGGACAGCATCTATAAGGAGCGATACCATTCTCCCCTCTTGTGATGTCGATGCTGCAGTGTAAACTCTGTTATACAATAGCTAAAGAGAATTGCAGATCAAGTGTTTAAGGGGATGGATTTTAGTAGCTGTATTGGTCTATTGTCAAACGGCAGGATTTTCATTGTGAACCAATATTCCCATTCTGTCACATCTACTGACTTTTGCAGGTTAGATGTTCAGTATTTGTGCTGTTGAATTGTATTTTGTTGTATTTGACGTGATCTCAGCTTCATTTGCTTGGCTCCTTCTGTACTTTTCTCTGAGCAGTTATTTTTTTCTCCGCAGTGCACAATGCTACAGGTGCTACCTTTCATTACACTGAGCAGGTGTATCATAGAGGGACATGTTTCCTGCTGAACCTGAGATGACAGAGTACTCAAAAAGCATCTATGGGAATCCTGATAACATGAAATGTTGCCTGACAATAGAGATGTCTGAGCAATGTTGGTCTCTGGAGATGTAACACTGTAATATCTCTCCAAAGCCCCCCGTTCTAAATGGTACGGCCTGCAAACGCAGAGAGGAGAAGAGGATGCTATTCTTGACCCTTTGCATTGTTAGCTGGATCTATATTCATGGAGAGCAACGCTGAAGGTTTCACAGCAAAACCGTTATGTAACTGTTTGCTATAGTCAGATTGGAATGAATTTATCTTTGGTAAAAATTCTTCTTTTATATACACATTGTTAGTGCCATATAGATATTTTGTTTTATTTTCTGCTGATTAGAATAATTTAA
>JABUIW010000214.1:8674899-8686563 GCA_013363375.1 Menidia beryllina
TGTACCTTTCCATTTAGAAAATCCCTAATTACGCATAAAGTAATCAACTGTGTTTTCTCGCTCAAACAGAAAAGTCACTGCCTCGAGCACTTGGTTTTCTTTAAATTAAGTGTAAAGTTTGACTCCAGTTTGACTCAAAAACATGGAAAAAGAGCGAAGCAAATAATTGAGCATGACGTTGTTACAAATCGAGGGCACTAATTTGGCATGCAAACTCAGCCTTGATGCCTTTCCATTAACCAATTTAAAGATAAATGGTCAAAATCTCAATGAGCCAAATAACAAAACAAAAACAAGATAAACAAAAACATGTCATACAACATTCACAAGAAGTGGAATGTCAGCGTTCAAGCTAGAATTGAACAAAATGAGAAAAATAAACTTGAATTAAACAAGATATTTATTTGGTAGCCACATCTCGAGGTTCCAAATGTGAACCTTTTTGTGTGCACATTTGCACAGAATGACACAATGGGCTCTTGTGAAAGTTGTCAGAGATTTTTCTGAGTCTGTGAGCATGGTTTAAAAAACCTTGAACATTCAACTTTGATGCCCGGTGAGTGACTTCCAGACGAGCCAGTGGGGTTAGAAAGGGGGAATTCATGGAATTCTAATTCTAACAAAGGTCTATCTAGGCCAACAAATAAAAGAAGTGACAGCAAATACTTTCTGAGTTTTTACTTTAGAGAGAATCTACTAGTTGAGCGTGGGTGTACATTTTCTTTTAATAAATAATGGTGAACTTTGTTGACTGATCCTGCAGCCCGTTCTTCAAGCAGCTGTCAGCATCTGCGTCGTCTCTTCAAAGAATCATAAAGATGTCATTTATATTTTACCAACATTTCTGTGAATTTACCCAAACACACTGCGACGGTGTGCAGATGAAATTGAGCTGCTGTATGTGTGTGTGTGTTTTTTTTGTTGTTTTTTTTTTGCATCCACGCATTATGCAGAGGGGAACACAGAGTGAAGTTTGCTGGGTGGCAGAGGTCAGCTCTCCTGATGAATATCAAGCAAACCTTCTGTGCTCCTCGGACCACCATCTGCTCAGAGCCGTGCCTGACTCAGAAAACCTGGGTACAAACACCACCCAAACGCAACCGAGGGGCTAATTTCATCAGCATATTCAACAAACCCCATTCGATCGACAAAGGTTAATCATGCATTGAAGGAAACAAGAGCGGGTTCTGGATCTGCTCTCCTCATCTCACAGATTACTATCTCTCTTCATTAAGTAAATGTCAGCTTCAACTATTTGCTTGATAAATGACAGTATGCCAACCTCTATTTGCAGATTCTTATTAAGCATCAAAGAATTGCTATACTTTGCTGTCAAGAGTTTTCTGTAATCTTCCGGAAGCCTTTCTGTGTAAATCATATATATTTTTCCACCTTCAATACTTTGTTGACTTATAAGCCAAACATTTTAAGGCAAAGGCAACTGATAGCAGTCGCATAGAAAAGCAATCAATTGAAGGAATTTAATTCTGTTCTCTCTGAAACTACCAGGTAAAAGAAAGTTAAATTCAGCCTTTAAACAGCACACACCTTAAATTGGCCAACTAACCTTTAAATCATATGAAGAGCACAGAGCATCATCTAACACATAAAAACATAGCAAATGTTTTGCAAAGCAGCTGAATGCAGCAATTCTCTGCATGTAACCCTAATCAACTCCATGTATCAAATCAGTGAGTGATGACAGAAATCTTTCAAAAGAGAGAAAAAGGAGGGAAAACAGATATAAATGAAACCTACTGTGAATATCCAGCGCAGTGCTCAACTTCTTTCATTTCTCCCTTTTTACTTGCAGCCCACAGTCACATTTTGTCTACTGAGTCTCTGGCGTGTGCACATAAGGTTTTCCCTCCTCAAAACAAGCTAACATTAGTGATCTTGCTTAATGTATTTATTGCACAGAGTGCTGAATGTTTAAAAGGACTTTTATTTCACAATCCCTTTTCCAGTTTCCATAGTCAACACCGCGGCTGCAGCACGCTGCTCTTTGTGACTTTGTTGTTTTTTTACACACCCTCCGGTTTCTGTGGTGTTTACAGTTTGTAAGACAAACCAGATGAATGACAAAATAATGCAAATAAATACAAAAAAATACCAGAGTTGGCACTGACAGCCATAAAGAAATCTCAGAGACATTTAGCTGAAGATAAAGCTTAGAAAAAAAAGTGTGAGACTGCATGTCATGCTGAACATGACAATGACTAGATTTTTTGTTTTGTTTTGCCACTTTCCCCAAAGGTTCATGATTTACTAAATTAGAAGAATAACAAACAAACCAAAACAGACTTATCGAGTGGGTCATTGGAAAGTTGTGAGTGCAGTGAGTGAAACTCATGCATTGAAAGGGAGTGAGAGCGGGGAGGATCTGAGGAACCTAACGATGCATAAAGATGAACATGCATCACACGGACACTTGCATGTATTCATTGTTGTCATGTTTCTACACTCTGAAATAGACTAAAAATCATACAAAATAAATAGGCAGTAGCTAGGCAACAGGCTCCGACCCACAGTTTACTCGTGTGCATTCAAAGTCTTGGAGCTTCATGAAGTTCCATGTATTCCACCGTTTGCTTAAAAAAGGGCTGTGCCCTGCAGAAGTGCACTGATGACAGCTACAGAGAAAGGAACTTTATCATTCCTATCTCATGCTCTGTCATTATCTATCTAGTCATCCAATTTCTGTACCACATTTTTCCAACGGGATCGCGGGGGCTCTTTCACTAAAAAGGGGAAACTCTCATGATACAAAATCTTAAGTATCTGTAACCTAAAACAAAACAAGTGAGACAGTGCCGTTGACCATTCTGTGGCACTGTCCTCCCAAGTAAAAAAACAACCAAGTATAGAATATGCAACCTCTGCTGGTCATGGGAACATCTGCATGTGGGAAAGTTGTGCACATAAAGCTATTGTAATTTTGTACAATGACTTTATTTTAGCTAGGATTTTTTAAGAGGAGTTATTTACAAACTTAACCAGGAACAATCTGTTAAATGATCATCGTGTTTCTGACTGCGCTGCCCTCTCTGCTCATTTTGTGGCTTGTTAGAGGTTTTCTTTGATGTGTAAAGATTCATGTGAGTCATAGTCCCCCATGCTGTTTGTAGGGGTCGCAGTTTGCAAAATGTCTTTATGAGTTTTATGAAATAAACATACCGATACCAAACATTTACATTAGTCTTGCTGATATGAACAAAAATCAAGAAGGCTCACCCACTATTCTAGATACACTGTAAACTCAACTCAGCGTGTAATTTTCTGCTGCACTCTCTGGATCCATCCTTGCCTGTATCACACGCGGTGAGATAAGCGCCGGCTCCTGCTGTGGAGCATATGTTTGAACATCAGCTGCAGAAAAACATCCCAAACTGAATTATCAGCATACCCTCAACTTTCATGGTGAAAATGGCTCACCATGAAAGGTTTTCTTATTAGACCACAATTTGCGAAACAGCTTCAGTTATGCATTGATGCTTCCTTGAGACTCCGAAGAGCCCAAAGACACACAGTTTTGATAATGTGGTACAGTTAATGTTAACACGATATCCTGTTGTGACGGCTCTGGAGGCCACGTTATACAATCATGTAATGATTGTCGTCACCAAAAAACCTTTCATTATCCCTCAAATGAATTGTAGACAATATGGTAATATCTATGCATGTCAGCAAAATTACCCAAAAAGAAGAAAAGGCAGAGCCCACATTCAGTTCAGTCTAGGGGTCAGTTGCCCAGGATATCATGCATTTGTCAGCTGTTTGATGATTTTGACTATCTATAGTATTACTATAGAATAAAAAAATTCAGAACCTTTGTACCAATAGGCTGTAATATCGTAATAGAAGCCTGTCTGTTCTGCTCCAGAGCACCTTTTCACCAGCTACCTTCTTAAGCTGTTGCCCTACCCTAACGCCAGGAGGCTACAACAAGCGCAGAGAGAAATCTAACCTTTGTTCAATTTTTAGTGGCCGCAGCTGCACATTCAGCGGAGCCACCCTTCTGCTGCAGTGCACAGGCTCATATGCATGCAACTTAGCTTAGGGTGAAATTAGAGCTGGTGCTGGAAGGAAATCCTCATATTTGATCATTAAATTGGATTGGTGGCTGTTGGCAGGCTCAAACAGATGTATTTCAGATGAAGAGGGGCTCCTGACACTCTGAAGGATGAGCTGGTTAACGTCTTTTCGGGTTATTTAGCTGTCTGGACCTATTCAAGCTTACCAGAAGATGTTCACATGCAGTTGAAGACAACATGATGTGTACAAGTACAAACATAAAAGCTTTAATATTAAGTTTTACATATTAATTGAGGTCAGAAATCTCCCTAGGTTGCTTAACCCTCAAATAATACAACAGGGTCTATGAAAACGGAACATCACAAGGTCAGACTGATGAAGAAGAAATCAGAAAATCTGAGACTTGCAGCTGTCAAAAAAATAGTAGTTTTTCTGTAACTACTCAGAAAAACTCAAAGGGCTGTAGATTAAGTAATCATTTGAGAAACGACTTAGTTTAAAAGAAACAAAAAGAGCAACTTTTTTGGGCAAAACTTGAAATTGTAGTTTTTAAATGGTAGTTTTTGAAGCGCTGAGGGTACTATGAGTGCTATGAATTGTAAAGATGGTTTGCTGTTTGCTTAAGATCACTGTTTCTCACCCCCATGTAGCTCACTGGCAGATAAGGGTGCATAATGATTTAAAGTACTTTTCTTTTCTCCTGTGTAGCTCTGCTTTTGTATTTTCAATTTGATCTCTTCATGCGGAGATTTGTCATCCTGAAGTGTTTCTTTGTTGGAAATAGAAGTCAAATATGGTGAACGTATGATGTTGTTTGATGAAAAACAAATCCAGGTCTTTGTCTTGTGCATGTCTGCTTTCTTTGCTCACTGAGTAGAAAAGCTCTTTTGATTGTTGACAAATCAATTCAATGTTCACTAACGGGAGGGCTACTATGTGAGAGCGTATAACCAAAAATTAAAATTTTATATGTAAATTTGACCAAAAAAAAAGGGGAATGAAAAGAGATCACATTTTGATTGCCATATTGCTATTTTCCCTTTGCTTTTCATTCGTGAAATATTGTCATTACTTGTTTGTCTGTCTGTGTAATAACCATGAAATTATCAGACTGAAATTTTTGGAAACTTAGTGCAGGTACAGAGCACGTCCAAAGAAGGAACCAATTAAACTGAGCTGTGGGTTGGAATTAGATTCCTTTCAGAGTTCAAGTAAAAGCATTGGTGGAAGGCGTACTCTAAATGCCATCATGCATTTTTTATGCCTGCTATGGATCGCTTGAGTATTAGCCACAGATATTGAGAGATATAAAACAAATGACAAATTGCAGGTTACAGGTTCCCACATTTAGCTGGATTTTAGCATATATTTAAATAACTTTTCTGCACCTGCGGGAAGAATACATGAATAGAGATAATGAAACTGTCCACATTTCACATCAAACTACAGTGTAAGTTAAAGTTTGGCCTTTTCCAAAATCCAACAAGTAAATAAATAACTAAAATATCATTTTTAAAGATAATTTTCTTTTTTTAAAAGATGCCTTATGGAGTTTTTGTGCATTTCAGAATAATGGAAAAAAGATATTTCTTGTGTCTTTCGCTATCATTGAATATGCCGGTGATGCTGAACCAATATGCGTGTAATCATGCAACTGCTGTATCTACACGATTGTCCACCATGACATGCAGCCTGCAACACATTCATCATCTTCCTAGCTGGAACATTTAATTTTACAATTGTAGCGACTCTGCAAGCATAACTTCAGCTGCACTGCATTCTTCACTGCTCAAGAAATGTGAGTATTTGTGCGTCTAACTCAGACAGACTCTGTTCTGAGTCATATTGCCGAATACAAAAATGTGAACTATAACACTCTCACATATACAATACGACTTCAAAGAACACTGATGGATGATCTGATGGGAAAGAAAACAGCAGGCAATGCTAAACACTGTAACTGCAGTAGAAAACTTTAAGAACCAGCCCTAAAATCAGCCAATTAAGGGCAAAGATGAAGGGATAAAAGAGATGAAGATGAGAGATGTGTCTTCAAGAAAAAAACAAAATTTATGCTAAATGCCTGATTCTTTTTTAGAGATAACTTCCCAAAACATCTTTTTTGGTAAAGGTATTAAATAAAAAAATATCGTTATATGTTAGATTTACTGTGAGCAGCGTGTAATTTACAGTGGACAGATTTGTTTAATGTTTGCTGAAAAGCTATAGTGACAAGCTTTTGGGAGAATAGAGACAAATCTATTCCTTTCTATCAGATTCCTGATGTCCAGAGAATTTAGGTGTTGCTGATTCTTCACCTGTTTCTGAAATGACTGATTGATGGTTTAATGTTAATTCAGATACTCAGCCGGATTTAATTTGGCCACTGCAGTCTAATATGATCTAATGTGTAAGATGAATGTTGAGAGGCAGCTGAATGAACAAAAGGCAAGCGAATGGAAGGCTGCAGTCTGAACAGTGAGATTAGTTATTATCATTGTCCCAGACAGGGCCAGCTTTCACTATTTTGTACTGGGACCCAGTGCTGATCCGAATTTCATTAACTGTCATATTAGTAGAGTACATTCAAGCTGCGAAGGTTTCTATGAATCAAAAAAATGTCCTAATTTCTACATTCATCCTGTCAGTTTAGGTGGCTAAAATATGTTCTGACTCCATGCTCAGGAAACATTTGTGTGGTTACAGTTCGGAAAACATCATGACTTATTCAGCTCTCACTACAACTTCATGTTACAATTTTTTTCTGCCTGAAAGTGATCAAATGTGGCACAGAGAGGTGAGGAATCTTCTCCTCAAAGACATAATTTCAAAAGGTATCTCAGGGGAATACAATTTCATCGTGAATCAAATTATGTTGTTTTGTGTCTAATTCATGTGTTTTTTATAATTTACTAGAAATCTTATAAGTCCTTCAAAACCCTCAGTGAAACCTCCAACATCCAAAATGTCAGATATTATCAAATTATAACAACCAACGCTCTAAAAATAATTAATTTACACAATTAACATTTTTTAACAGATACCATCAACAAAATGTTTTCTTAGGTTATCAACTATATTTGCCAGAGGACAGTAGATTTATGTCTCAGCTGTCTTTGACGGTACCAGTGGGGTGGATTTAATATGAAAGGATGACTCTGACAGGCACGAGGTCTGCAACTGGTACACTGATAAGCACCAGGCAGCTCTGGGTTTGATAAGCAGGCCAGGTCTCATCTGGAGTGACGGGAAGACAGGAAGAATGAGGCAGCATTACATTTCTGTGCGTCGTAACTTTTCTCCCTTGAATTCAAAGGCTCAATATCACAAGAGCGGCCAAGCTGTTGAAGCAAATGGGCCGGTAATTACCCTCATGATAACACAATGTAATTAATCTGTTTGTGACACAAATAACGGTGAAAAAATGGGAAGTGCCAAAAAAGAAAAATTGAGACAGTGAGTCAGCCGTGTCTTTCACCATCTCCTTCTGTGTGGCGTGGAGCAGAGCTCAGAGGCTCAGATCAAACGGTCGTGGTGATGAAAAGAACAGGTCTCTTAGGGCGGAAAGAGAGAGGAGGGGATGAAATGGGGAGATCAGAGAGAAAGAACAAATGAAGTCTAATTTGCCTGATGATCCAGACAATAATACACAAGCTTCAAAGAGTGGCAGGATGAACTTAAGATCATTGGTCATATTGTATGATTGTACACAGATCATCTTATTGCACCTCCGAGGGCCTGTACAGTGAAATCAGTCTTAGTCCTTGTTGGGGTTTTTTTCTTTGAAGATAATTCTATATTAAACACACTGGAACACAGTCCTCTTGGGACATATTCTTTTGCAGATTGTCCCCCTTGGGGCTGCCTGGAGTGATAAGCTTCAACAGTACATATTTAAACTATGGACAGTTTTCTCAGAAGTGTTTAAATCTTGACATACTGTACATAAGTGATTGCGTTTGGAATAAGGAAACAGTAAAATAGATTATTTGTTCCTCTCCTACATTCTCATAGCCCACCTATGAGTTTTGTTAATCATCAAAGCAGCATGGTTAGCATATTTAGATGGAAGAAAACAAATCAAAATATGATCTTTGACACATGCTTATCGTATATATATTGATTTTAAGCTGAAAGGTAACCAAAAGCAAAATGTTAAGCAAAACAACGAAGATGAAGGCCCAGAGTTTTCAGTTCTAAGGAATCTAAGGAACTTTTGACCTTTTATTTAATATATTTTAGGCCTGACCATTAAGTTTTTTTGTTTGTCTCAAATAAAAGTAACATAGATGCCTAAAAGAAAATAGGAGCTGCAAAACGTGTTTCAATAGAGTGTTGTGATGTTGACTGAGCCTTACCCAGAAGTTAGATGAAAAAAATAAAAGAGCCAGATCCGGGTGTCAAGCTCACATTTCATGACTGATGGATTTGAGAGTTGAGAGGTTTGCTCATAATCATACTGTCCAACCCTCCTTCCTTTTGAGGAGGATTTTGTGGGTTTCCAAAGGAAACACTTGAAATGACAGCTGCTGATGTGGACATGCTCATTTGAGTCCGGTTTCCTTCCCGTTGTCCGCAGAGACTGTCATTTATAGGATGCCAAATGAACCCTTTCATGCCCTCATTGAGAAAAAGGCGAAGTGAAACAGGTTCATTATGTTATCAACATCTAATGGGTAAGA
Organism: Menidia beryllina; assembly: GCA_013363375.1. NCBI lineage: Eukaryota > Metazoa > Chordata > Actinopteri > Atheriniformes > Atherinopsidae > Menidia > Menidia beryllina. The sequence continues at coordinate 8,683,617 of JABUIW010000214.1, forward strand.
ACATCTCTCCTCTTATGCATATTTGTGCCCTTAATGTATCTGTGGGAACAGCTCTGAGGAAACTGAATCTACATAACAAAATGTACACAATTAAAAGCTATATAGAATTGAGTCAGTGAGCCTCCTGAACACATGTTTATTTGGATTATATGAAGGACATGGAGTAATTTAAGGTCTGAAAGATTAGATTACATTTTTTATATATGTTGAAGCACGTCAAAATCTTTTCAAACCGACAAAGCTCTAGGTATGATGAACGATAGGATGAGATTGTTTAATAGATATTCCAAGGTAATAATCATGTTGGAGAACAAAAGCAAGCCCCACACATAGTAGTCAAACTACTACTTGACACAAATGTCAGGTAAAAATAATCTATTTTCAAATAATTTCTTTCTTTTAACCCTTTGAGTGGAAAATTGAGGTTACAGATTTTCCAGCAAAGACAGTCTAAATTCTAAGATATAAGCAGTAGCAGTCACCACTGTGTGTGTGTCTGTGTGTGCGTTTGCCTGTGGCACAGGGGGATGTAAAACATGATTGCAGCCTTAATTGAGGTATCACACATGTCGAGCAATTCCTAAACGTCTTTAATAACCTCCCACATTGACTCAAAGCCATAAATGTAAGGGTACAAGGCAAGTAGATATTAAAGGAGCAAAAAGATAACCAATTTCATAAATGATGTATGCCCCAAGTTGTGTCGCCGTGGCAACAACAGAAAGCGAACAGATGTTTACATGAGAATCTGATCTATTTGATAGTTGAAAGCTGATCCAAGAAGCAATAAAGTTTTAAAATAAAAAGACTGTCAGTTTTTGAGGTATATTGAGTACTTAGTTTCTACATCCTTGAGGGCATAACAAACCAGGCCCTGTAAACCTATTCATTTTAGTCCTGTTGTCTTTTCCAAAGAATTACATTATCTACAGTGGTCTGGGTCTCAGGAAGAAAAAGCGAAGCTGTTCAAAAGAATTCCATAAAACAGCCTTAATTAGTGTTTCCTATAACATTGTCCCACAGAGACTTGAAAATGTCTCCCACAACAGATGAACCTTCACAAATCAGGGATTGGTCAGGAGGTCACTGTATTTGTGTAACCACCTGTTTCCACCTAATATTTTGTCTATGCTCACTTATGATTATAGTTTTTGTACTGGTTATGTTTAATTTTAACAAACTAAATCAAGAAGCTGTCCTTCTTGCTAGTGGCTAGTGAAAATCAATGCTTACCATGTACACCATTCTATACACACCTTTCCATTATTGCATTATGAATAGCAACAGAAACAGCTGGAGGAGTTTTCTCTTGAACATGTTCAAAACTCAGTGACCCGCAAGTCGCTACACAATGTAGAATATTTAGACATGCTTTAGAGAAAGAAAATCAATAAAAAAAGTAAAAAAAATATGTGAATCCCCATTGTGATAAAAGTACTTTAATTTGATCTGCAGATGAAAACACATTTATAGAGACAATAAAATGTGTTACACTGTATGTAATAAGTGACTGTGTCCATATCTTCTCTATAATGTAACTTTCTCATTTCACAATTGCAGTTTTTTTATCTTTTTGTTTACTTTTGTGGGATTTTTTCACCATTCAGCACTGAAATGTACCAGTCCTGTAAATTGTTCTTTCATTGCAACGCCTAGTAACAAAGCCTTCTTGATTCCAATATACTTGTCTATTAAAAGGGTGAGCAACAATGTTGAGTAGAACCGAGTTATTACTTACTTTGCAAAATGGAAATCTGGATGGAAACAGAGAGCAGAGATGTTTGTGCCGGACATTTGGCTTCCAGTTGAGACTAATCTCTGAATTATATGCTAATGCATGCTAAGTGGATGCAGATGTGTGGGGCATGAGTTGCAGGCAGGAGGTGCCTAGAACAGAAATAAGTGGAGAGGCACTTGCTTAGTGCCACAGAGCACTCTTCTAGGGTGGATGACTTTTATCCCACAGAGTCCCCTTATATAAACAATGATGTGGCAGAGGACCCTGCTGATCTGATGTTGGATCAGTTCATTACAGGTTTCAATCCCAGCCTTTTTTGGAGTAGCAACAGAAGTGCAAGCAGGGATGGAACCATCTCTTTAGTACCAATGTAGAAATGTATCTTACCAGAAACAGAGATCATCTATATAAGGAAGTATAATATGTAAGTTATATTAGTTACATCAGAATCAAAAGAAAAAAAAACATATAGATATATCTCCATCCATCCGTTATCGTTAACGCTTCCCTAATGGCGTCATGGGTGGACTGGAGCCTAACCCAGTAATATACACTATATTGCCAAAAGTATTTGCTCACCCATCCCAATTATCGGAATCAGGTGTTCCAATCACTTCCTTTGGCGGTTGCCAGGAGAACGGTACTTGTCTGACTGCATTGTGCCAAGTGTAAAGTTTGGTGGAGGGGGGATTATGGTGTGGGGTTGTTTTTCAGGAGCTGGGCTTGGCCCCTTAGTTCCAGTGAAAGGAAGACATTTTGGACAATTCCATGCTCCCAACTTTGTGGGAACAGTTTGGAGCTGGCCCCTTCCTCTTCCAACATGACTGTGCACCAGTGCACAAAGCAAGGTCCATAAAGACATGGATGACAGAGTCTGGTGTGGATGAACTTGACTGGCCTGCACAGAGTCCTGACCTCAACCCGATAGAACACCTTTGGGATGAATTAGAGCGGAGACTGAGAGCCAGGCCTTCTCGTCCAACATCAGTGTGCGACCTCACAAATGCGCTTCTGGAAGAATGGTCAAAAATTCCCATAAACACACTCCTAAACCTTGTGGACAGCCTTCCCAGAAGAGTTGAAGCTGTTCTAGCTGCAAAGGGTGGACCGACGTCATATTGAACCCTATGGATTAGGAACGGGATGTCACTTAAGCTCATATGTGAGTCAAGGCAGGTGAGCAAATACTTTTGGCAATATAGTGTATAT
>JABUIW010000214.1:8686963-8749948 GCA_013363375.1 Menidia beryllina
GTGCCAAAATGATCAAGCTCATCATTTACATCAGCAGGATGGACCTTATCAAACAGATGTGATTATGATCATCTTATTGTTTTTCCCTTAATCACTGTGATATATGATCAAAAGCAACATGTGAAGGTTTTAGGGATAACCTAACCAAAAGACAAACCATCTCACTTGGTTTTCTGAAATTCCTCTTTAGGCTCTAATTAAGATATGTTATTTAGTTTCTGTTTGCTGTGAATATTCTCCATCCCACTGGTCTTCATGTTTTCCTTACCCAAAGCTGTAACTGTACCTTGTGGAATTTGGAGTATGCCAGAAGTAGATTGAGATTATCTTCACCTCAGGTTTTGGCAAAAAGTCAGACAGACAAAATTCATATTAGCAGTTCTATGAGAGAAAATGTATTATCCAAACCACAAAAAACATCAAAATGATTATGACAATGAGGATAATGATATGCATCATATGGTACAGTCTCTCCATTTTGGGATGGAAATTATGGAAGTGGTTGCACAAGAGAACTATGAATGAAAAACATGTGTGACCTCATCCACATAAGACTCACTATTCCAATATGTAAGTCTGTAGTTCCCTATCTTTTGCACAAGAACATATCACATATCCATCTGTCTATGTTTCTACATTTTCAAAAACAAAAAAGTCATGGTGGCAAGGTAAGGTTTCCAAAATGTGAGCATCATGCACAGATTGCATTATATTCAAGTATTTTAATATTTTATCTCATTTATCTCATTTTAAAGCTGAAGAGCATATTTTATGCTTTATTTTATGATACTGAGTTCTGTTTCATGGTGTTTTCCCCTTTAATTTGAACCAAGTCACACTTCCCATTTTGAAATAAGCCATCTGCAGAGCTTTCTCTTTTAAAGCGATTTAAAGCTGTCATCTTTTGAGAATGCTCTCTTAAGAACACAATCTGAGGTAGATTCACTCATCAATACCAAACAGAATCTTTCAATCTCACAAAATTTTAATCTGCCTCTGCTCCTTTCACACAGAGAAAGTCCTCTCCAAGGTTATCACTGACGCAGTGACTTGTAGTCGACACTGCCCCCTCGTCCATTTAAAATCTCATTTCCTCACCTAAGCTTTTGAAAAACATATGCTTTTATCTTAATGGCCCATCTTAAGAAAATTATCAGTGATGTGGCTCAGGGTTAGCTCACCTCCAATTTGTTAAACATGTTAGTCTGTAAAACTTTCTTCCTCCTACTATGCGCCAAGCTTCCGTTTTGGACCTCTGGGGTTTATCTTTGGATCACTCAAATTTTTTGACTGCACACCACCCCTTGCACAGCGTAACATATCCAATTAGAAGTCCTGTTGAAGTTTGGCTCCACGGGGTATTTCTTGCTGCCTCACTGCAATAAAAAACTAGACATATGAAAATGTCCAGCAGCTGATTGACTTTGGCTCACATCAAATTATAGTTACCCTCTGTGGAGTCTTCGAGACAGCTTTAACATATTTGCTCCAGTCTAGATGCTGATCAAATAACATAAAAGAGCTTTATGAGTTAGGTTCTGTCTTTGATGATCTAATGTTAACGATTGGAAACCGAGGTCAGGTCAATATTTGTTTGATAATAAAACCTGCAAAGCATTTATTCTTTTCAGATTCAATAGCACTGAACCCGGTGCAAAAAAATCATGTTAACTTTGCTTTCTTATGACTGCCCGACAGTTCAGTTTAAATATATATTAAAGTAAGAAAACACAAATGTGTCCAACTTGGAGCTGTTTAGAATAAAGCTTACACAGTTAAACTAGGTCCCCTATCCTCAGACCCCAGCCCTGCATTTCTCTAAGTGTCAAAGCCTAACAATGCTTCATTATCAAGTTCAGTGAAAAATAAGTTCAGTGGAAATAAGTGTTCTGTTTATCAGTACGGAACACCAGCTGCATGCTTTTGATAACATAATTCACGTTCCACGTTTTGGGTGCTCTACTTAATTGTGAATTTGTTTTCACAGTTTGTATTCATGGTTCATTTGTGTTTGACATGAAAATTGTTGCCACAAAAAATGACCCAAAGACTCAGTTCAAAATCCAAATAAGAAAAACATTCAAAAGGGGTCTACTTGATTAGCTTTTGCATTTAGGTACCCGTCATAGTGGCAAAATTATTTTCTGCAGAGAGAGCAGTAAAACTGATCCATAAAATGAGAAAAGCTTGTTAGCTGTCCATATCACTTTGAAGTCTAAAACAGGGACAAAGGAAAAAGATTAGATTTTTTTTAAATTGGACAAAATAAAAGGAAGCAGACAATGATGTAATGCTAAGAAACCGGTACATGGACTGAGAAACAGATAATGAAACCAATGAGTGAAGGAGACGGGATTTCACAGGGTGACAGGGTAACAAATTATGTTGTTTTTTAAATGAAAGAAAAGTCTAAGGCCCTACAAAGTTTTCTATTCATATTTGGTTTTAAACATCTGTTTTTAAATAAACATAGGTATAACTGAAAATGCACACTATCTCTCCTACTTTGTTAGGCAACTGAGTGCATGTCATAAAAATAGAGGTAAGTCAGAGTTTACTGGGGAACGTCTACCTTTTATCAAGAGAGCTTTATTATCCAGAGGCAAGGGACATAAACCAGCACATCTGCTCTGTGAACTGTAGACATCTCAAGTAATATTTTAGAGCCTTTCATGACGTTCCCTAGCAACAGGAAAAACTTCGACTGTGCCTTGACCCAAACACACAGAACAAGAGGAAAACCAAAAATGACTTCACACATATGACTAAAATACTTAATGAATCATACACTTTAAGAGTTTTCTGATTTCTTTTAGCTCTGATTTAATCCTCCACAGACCTTAAACGCAAGACAATCCCATGTTCATACTCAATGAAGCAGCCTTTTCACAAATGATGAACAACCTTCCATGTGTTCCAGATAAAGAAGTATTATTCAATTGGAAAGGTTTCAAGTTTTCAACATTGTACCGTACCGTTTAATTAAGAAACCATTGTAGCTGTATAAAGATATACTTCTATTCATATTAATCACATTTACAATCAGTTGCATTCATGTGTAATGATTTTGGCAGAACCAGAAACAAGACAGAGGTAGCATATAATTAAAGTCTAATTTTTACAGTAGACGTCTCATTAAAACAAGAAATGTTCTTTTATGATGACAAATAAGAGAGGAAATGCTTCAAAGCAAACCAGCTACTTACAATTTTACTTGCTTCTAAAAACTGGCACCTCTTTTCCTTCAACATTTGGTTCCCAATCCTGTGCTGCAGCCAATTTGGATGACATTCAATAAACACCACACCTCCTCAAAGAGGTAAGTTGTTGAAATCATGCACAAAACGTGACAAACACTTACAGCCTGGGTTTGTCTTCATCGCTCCCCACATCCATGTCACAGTCAAGCAGAAATTTAAGATTAAGAAAAAATAAAAATCTGTGTGCATGTTCAACGCAGTTTGACAATTCCTCAATATCTTTTCCAGCACTGTCAAGCTGAAGTATAAATCTAACAGGGAAAGGGGAATCATGTTATTATTGCGAGAATGTTAGGAGAAAGTCAGCTCAAAACACCACTGAGTCCAGTATGATGGAACAGTGGCATTATCTATATAAGCTCTAGGTTTTATTTTCATAACGCCCATTATAAATCATTGTTGATTATCTTTTCATAAGTAATTTTCATGCAGCTGTCTAAATAAAGACATTGTTTTTATAGATTTGCCACAGTCTGTGTCAAACTCTTCAGAAACTTTCCATAACTAAAATCAAGGTTTAATTTATTCCTCTTTTCTCATCAATGCTGTTTCATATTCACGAGTTTTGATCAAACCAAATTGACATCCTAAACAAAAAGATCAAATGAATTGTATGCCACATGAAACATCTGCTGAGTTGTTTTTGATTGCTCATTTGCAACCTGGTTTCCCTCTTCCTGCTTTCCGCCTTTGTTTGTGATGCTGTTTGTCGCATCAACCTCCAGCTGTCAGTCAGCAGGGTCAAGAATCTACATGTGTCCCCACTACAGAGTTAGAATGCGCTTGCATATTGTTGCTTAATGAGTGGTAAAAAGAAATAAAGTAAATACATTTAAAGAACTCTTGCTTTAAAAAAATGTACCGCATTGTTCGAAACAGTCAAATTTTGAGTAGAAAAGTACATGGCAACTCCTTGTTGAACTTGACTACACCATCAAATTCACTTTTGTGGCGTTGCTTTGACGGTAACATAGCATAAAGACATGGAGGAGAAACACATCAACAAGTCTATAGTCTCCCCCCCGCCAGGATGACACATTTTAAATGCATCAGTGTCTCCTCCTTGTGGGATATCTTCTGTCATTATACCACATGACTGAAAACTATACCATCTGCTCTGGGCCATCTGTGAAAGAACCTGCCGCCATGTTTGGGGTGAGAATCCACATTCTGAAGAAATAACCCCTTCCAGACACAAACATTTGCCACTCGGGATCTACAAGCATTGCGGAGAAAAAAAGCCTTATCATAATTTCATGTAGTCGTGCTGTAAATGGTCTTCTGCTTTTTATGTTTCCAGTAAAATGAATGTCTTAAGAAGTGATCCTCACCATATTGTCTTGGTTAAGAAGTATTAATTTCAAACTTCAACAGGCGCTTTTGTCCATAAGTAAGATATATGTGTAGATTTACCATAGATTTAGTATAAAGTTGTAAATTATCTGTGGCATTCTTGGGTCCTTTTTTGCAAGTCATCTTGTCTGGTTGCCACTGGTCTTATGTCTATTTGAGTGTTTTCTTGGTTAATTTTTAGGAATATTTTTAATTCACATGGCAGCTTGCAGACTCTTAGAGTGCTAGGGCAATGACTTGATGATGATTTGGGGACAAAATTCAGGTCATGAGCCAGGGAAGGTAGCCTCCATAAAAAATTCTGTGTATGTTGAACACCCCCTAGTGCGAAACCTAATTAAAAAGCACAGTCATCTAACACACCTAACACATATCTAATTGGGATATAGTGTGTGTTAGATCCTCTCTTTGTTTCATAATGGATGACTTCAATAGTTTGCAAGATGCAATCTTCAAGTGTTCTCAGTACAGCCAAACTGTTTGATGAAATAAAATCTGCAGTACATCAAAAGGCCACTGGGGGCCTGCTCCAACTGTGAGTGAGACTCAGAATGCAGAAATAAGAAGGAAAACAGGTAACTGCAAAATCTCTTTAAAAGTCTAAAACAAATTTCCAGGAGAACTATGTGGCGGTAGAGTTGTAAACTGGTGGTACATTCAGGATACAAGTCCGTGCCAACACCATGCTACCGTGACAACACTTCACAAGGTCTACGGAAGCTAGATTGACCAGACTCTTTATTTTAAATTCCGAAACGGACAAAACAACATTATTAATACCGAATGCATTTTCACCAATAGCATTGAAGAATAACCTGAACCTAAAGTTGCACGAAGAGTGCAGTCAGATTGTTTCCTCTGCTGTAGTAGCTTTCCATGTCTGTGCTCCACCTTATGCAAGTGCATGCAAATCATTTTTGCTCTGCCATCTGTTTGATTCAGGGCTCTAGATAATGCTATCATTTACAGTTCTTTGGTAAACAAAACAAGATCTCGATAGACGCTGTGGGAAAAAAATGTTGCGGCTTTTATTGAAACTTTCAACATCAAAGAAATATCCAAGAAACAAAGAACTGTATTCCTTCAAGTGAAATACATAAAAATAACAATTCAAGGAAGTCTGTCTTTTAACTGGAGTATTACTAAAGAAGCATGTTTGGTTTGGAGAAACAAGCTTAAGATGATTGACTCTGACACTTTATCAGCTGTGAGGCAACTGTTGAAATACTGTTAAGTCTGCCTGGAATATTCTGCCGTCTTGCTTCCTAATGAGCACAGCACAGTATTTCAGCTAATAACCAGTCGTCCTACAGCTCATGATTGATGCTGCTACACACAGCATGTGTGGCCAATTAGTGTTTTTTCCACGTGGAGATGGAATCCTCAGATTTCTTGGACTCCTCTCCCCTTGCTGAGAAAGAAAAATGTCAAATGTATAAGAATTTGCTGAAACGTATCTGGTCTATGACACAACTCTGAAGATGTTTTAAATGTGCATTACTGTAAACAGGCTATACAAAACAGTCCGACTTTGTCCAGCAATAGAAATGAATATTTGATTCTTCACAGCATCCTCCTTATATCACAACAAAATACCACCCTGTGCGCCTCTGGCTTGACATTTAGACCACCTGAAGATGGGGAAGCTCTTCCTTTGTTATTGGAGGCCTGATAAGATCAAATAGGAACAAAAAAAGCTTTACTTCAACTTTCCACTTGCGGGTTTGCACACATGAAGATACAAACCCACACACACAAACACGTCTTGTCTGGATCCTTCGAAGAGTGCACAAAGCTTCCAGCTTTTTATGAGAAATACTGTCAATCTCCTAACAACCACTGTTATGCAACCAGCTGTACTGGCACAGCTACAGGCAACATTTGGGGGATGGAGTTGCTGTTGAAACTGAGATAGCCTTGCAGCTTCCGTGGTTGTTTCAGGTCTGCCCATTGATAGCACTTGTTTCTCTGCCCAGTTGAAGAAACAAATGCTGCCATTTGCTACACAGATTTTGAGTACCACTGAGGCACAATTTGAAAAGGTGCTTAGGGATCAGTTTAAAAGGTTCTTCTTGTGCAATGGGTGTGCAAACTTACTAAGAAAAAAAAGCATATAAAAAATTGTGCTCTCTTTATTACATCATGTGTTTGCCAGAAAAAAAGCATAAAAAAGCAGGATTGTAGCTTTGATGGAAAACAATGCATCAAACATGGATGTTTTTTCGAAGATGCACACATTCTCAATCCAGCACCAGAGATGATTTACATTGTCACCTCAGTCCTTTTTGGGTATCAAAGACCAGAGTTAACAATTCAGCATTTGACTGAATCAACTCCCTTTTAGGATTCAGCCTTTACTTTAGCACACTATTTTCTTGGGTGTTAGAAGTTATTTGCGTATGGTGTTTTATATCAAAATCCCATTTTCTCAAATTCAATTACAAACCTTGACCCCACCCTTTTGTTCAGAACTTCTTTTCATTGTGTATTTTCTATTTTAATGCACATTGCTTTGACAGTTTACACAATGGAATGAAACATACATCTACTTTTATTAACCTTAACATTAACTGGTATCTTACTGAACTGGTTTCATTATATTGAACACAGACTTGCATGGTTAGATTTTGTTCACTTTGTAAATGTTTCTTAAAGCGTGATTACATTATGTTTTTCTAATGAACAGGACATGACAGAGAAAACATACTGCTACCCTATTTGAGTTTCCATTTGGATATGTTGGGAACAAATTGCCTCAAGGTATTCCAAAGATCTTTGGTCTTTAAAAAAACAGGATGAACCAACAGATGGTTATTATGTGGACTGACAGACAGGCAGATGGAAAACTCAATACAGTGTGTCACACCCCTGCCCCACTTGTCACATAAGCATATAAATAAGTTAATCTTCCCACAGAGTTTGTCCTCTGGGCTTTGAAGCTTTTTCCTATAGATGCTGGGTTTTCTCATTCACTTTCATAGGTAATAGAAGCTGTGAAATGCATTCAGGTGCTTTTGGAGTCAGGAGACTACAGAGAGAAGTCATTCAGGTAGATATAATACTACACTTGTGAGAATAAACACATAGCACAGGCACAGATATATCATCAGGTTGTAGTATATCCCCAGACATCTTACAGAAGAAAGATCATCATTTCAACACCTAAACCCCCTGTCCCCCCCACCAATAAAAAGGACTGTTGGCAATATTGTCACTGACAGTTGTAACTAGTAAGCCAGTTTTATTTGTGTGTCTTCTACTCTTACACTTATCTGCTGTTCAATAAAGAGGTTGTCTTTCCCGAATCTTTTGATGATGGTAATAAATCAGTGTGGCTTCAGCTTCCAGTCACAGTTCGTTTGAGGACGCACAGGCACCGTCCAGAATGGCCATAAATTCTGACAAATCCAAACACACCTGCAAACATTAACATTGACAGCAGTGATTTAAATCATGGCAGAGAAAAGACAAGATGCTGAAACAAAAGCCGAAGCGATGTGATGAACAAAGCTGGTAACTACAAGTGCTGAAGCAGTGTGAGCTGCCAAATTATGGCAATTTTCTGAGCTGCATTTACGTTGTAATTAACAGAAGAAGAAGCTCTGCTACCTACTCAGTAGTTGCACAATGCACTGCTCATCCTTTTAACTATAACATTCAGAACCTTGGTGTCACAGGCACTAAAGTGGAGCCACAATCTTCACAAAAAATAAATGGAGGTTGACGTGAATACAGGAGATCCACAATCACCAGGGAACAAACCAATAAAGCTGCTTTTGTCTGAATGTGGGGTGGTATCATTTTCCTCTCTTTGGATGGGTTTAGGTTAGGACAGGATCTAATCCATCTCTGTTGCTAAGTAACATCATGAGAATGTACTGGTTTATCATCTGTGCCCTCACAACACAAACATGCCAATGAATGAATGAACAGATTGACATGTTAAACAGTTCAATAAATACAGGCATGCTATGTTCAATGTGCAGAAGAGTGAAACTGAAACATTTGACTTTTTCTTTCAAAATGGTACGTAGAAAGACATAGCTATTTGATAAGCGCTCGATAAATGTGGACAGTGTCCTTGGGTTTTCAATCAAACACATCCGCTGCAAACCAAGTCTACTGTAGCTCAAACCAAGATGTGGCAGTGATCGAACAGACTCGAGGCTTTCGTCTGCTTATTTGAAAATTAACTGATTGCTGTCATCCTTACGAAACAGACGGTGACACGTAAAGTCTCAAAAATACAAAAGAATGTAAAAAATCCTTGAACATCATTAGAGCTTCATGTAATTTATGTAACTCTAACATTTCTGGTTGAATAAAATCCCTAAGCAGTTGTTTAATAATGGAATCTACTATAATTAAGCTTGTTATTTTCTCCTTCAGCTTAAGGATGTATATCTATTTTTTTTAAAGCTATACATTTACAAACCAAGCAACAATCCCTGGTGGACGGAAATGCAGCTACTCCTGATTCGTCTGTACAAAAGGGATGAAACAACTGATACTGAGCAAATATCAAATAAATCACAAAATAATGAGATGTGGTTTCTTCCAGAGTTTGGATAAGACATGAGCAAAAGTCCTGTTAATGGTCAGTTGTAAAAATGCATCATGCATACTTTATGGTACCGTAATGGTTTCTGCATGAACTGAAAAGGCTTATATATCATGCATGAGACAAAACAAAGGTAGCCTCCACTGAACAAAACAAACAGATTATCCGCTTACCATATTATCTGAGCCTCCATTATTTGATGGTATATCATCAAAATGAAAGTGGACAGAAAAATGATTCGGTGCAAGGTGTCCATGAAACAGCCCCTGTTTGCAGGTCAGTGAAGGCCAAAAACAAAAACATACAAGACAAGCAGAGAGTTTTCAGAAAATCAAAGCCAAGCAGGGATGACACCATCAGATCCCATCTGTAAACAGAAGGATATCATCTGTGAAATACAGATGTGAAATTTAGGAGGTGTAAGACTTAATTAGTTCTTTCTTGAGTAGCTCCTTTGTTTTGTCACAGCTATACCTGTAAAAGGCTATTAGAACAATGGTTTTAATGCTTTCTGTAAAGGGGGAAATCATTCTTTCTGTTTATTTCAATGCTTTAAGAAAGCATTTTTTATAAGTCCTGACTTTATCTTTATTATAAAAGACATTGCCTGGTTTAAACTCCTTAAAACTTAGCTGGTTTGTGATAGTATAGATTTTTTTTTGTCAACTAAAAGAAAACTCTTTTCAGTTTTCGTTATACTCTTGCACTCCAAAGGTCAATTCGTGAATTAAGTTCATTTTAAAGTGCTACAGAGGATTTAGCAAGTCCATTTCATAATAGTGTCTGATGTGGGACTGCGATGGTCTTCCGAGTTGTGTAGAGAAGGATAAGCAAACTTACTGATAGAGACTCCTTGGTTTATCTAAGAGATGCAGCTTGTGTTAATTAATTTTTTCTGAGTGAGAGAGCATATTCTCTTGAAATAATGAATGCTTTCCATCAGTGTTGCCTCTCGTTAGAATATGCACAGCTGAATCCATTCTTCAGCCTAAAAATGCAAATTACAGCATGTCTTATAATTGCAAAATGTCCTCCATGATATCAAGTAGCTCTTGCTTGAGAGTGCAGGACAAAGTTTGAACGACGACATTACACAAATTGGACTGTTGCTGAATACACAGAAATGTATCAAGTTTGCCTCTGAATTCTGCGTAAAATGCATTTGTGGAATACAAAATTAAAAACATGTTGATGTTTTTGCTTTTGGAGTGTTCAAAAAGCAAATCTATAAAGGAAGTGCTGTGGTAGGATAGAGGGATGATGTGACCCTGTCGCTGGTTTTGACAAAGACTTATACAACTTTTGTTTTCTTTTTTTAAATTTTTTTGCTGGGGAAAGATGAGGAGAAACGAATCAATGTACTTCAGATACTATCACCTTAAATCAGCACTGAGTGTTCCTCTGACCATTATAAAATATCAACAAAAAATGCCGTAATTTTTGCCATTCGGATATGTGGCCTGTGTGTGTGTTGGTAGTGTGTATTTCTGCTTATCTTCATCATCTAAATGTGACATTATCTGTGTCTGTCTCTGTATTTGGCCCTGCATCAGGCGTTGCTTAGATGCTAGACACCTACTGTATTTGTGGTTGTGGACAAGTGGACTGGTGCACATATGAGCTTGAAGGTGTGTAGCCATTTCGGTGTGTGAAAGCGACCTTTATTATCCTATTTTTGTGGCCACTTTCTGGTGGCATTTTCCATTGGTTCCATCTTTTTTTTTTTTATTCAGCAGAACCATACTGGGGATGCTGAGTGGAGGCCTAACCACCTGCAATCTGAGTTAATGGGTCAACTAGCATGGATTATTTTGGTGTCAGATTGATGAGTGCTCTTGTAGTTTTTTTTTTCTTTTGGACACACAGCCAGGATTTTTTTGGCTGGCTCAAAATATAAAAATGACATTGGCAAGAGGAGAATGAGTTTATATCAAAGCTTTTGTATTGGTTCAAAGAACCAATGAACCAAGACAGATATTTTAAAAAGTTAATCAAAGAACATATACAAAGATCAGGTTATTCATAAAAGAATGAGAATAGTAGGTCACAGTTACAATACAGTGCTGGTGGAGTTTATAACAAAGCATTGAAATCTAACATTCAAGCCACAATCAAATTGATTAGAATTCAAATCAACACATTCGCCAAACAGTGAATTTTTGTACTCAAAGTCTTTTCATAACATATTTAACCGCAACCAGATGCCCCCATCAATATTATCTTTTAAAACAACTTTTCCAGTATATGCTGCCTCTTTAATTTAGGTGTTAATCAACCAAACGTTATGTCAAAATGTACTTGTACATGCCCATCTTTTTTTTTTCCATTTGTTTATCCCAAACCTTACCTTCAAGGAAATGTGCAACAGATTATATAGAACATATATTAGCCCACATACATTATAGAACCTTTATGAAAAGTCACTGTTTTGACTGTTTTCAAACCACAATAGGGTTAAAAGGGATGCATACATTTTCAAGCTGTGAGTAGTCAGTAGTTGGTAGTACAGTAACTGTAAAGAATAACAAATCATTTTCTATGTAACGTAATGATAATCAAAAGTAAACATGTTATCCTCTCTCCCTTGCTTTTGCTTTCTTTGCTTCCTCTTCTGAAAGACAAAGATGCATGGGAAAACTCTACTGCTTTCAGACCATCAAAGGACTAAAATGGCAGTGAAAGGCAGACTAATGAGGGCAGACGCTTACTGGAGTTTTGCAGCTCCAAAAGGCAGAGTGACACAGGTTTTGATAAACGCTTCACATGGCCAGTATGTCTTAGATGAAAATGGAAGCTATTATTTAGAAGACATGTGTATGAATGAATAAGCTGTTTAAATCGGCATCCTCCTTGCAAGGACTGTTAAGGTGGTAAGATGCATGATGGTGGTTGCTATAATGTGCCAAGATCAGAACAGTCTATTGCCAGTAAGATGTTGGCTTGCAGAATTCTCACTATTTATAGCCACAGTATTAATCTAAAGTAAAACATAATAAAAATAGCTCTATGTTGTCATGGTCATGTGAGGTTTGTCTATTAAGGTCTAAATATTTGTTTGGATTGCAAACTCTTTAACTGGTTGGCTTTAGGACATGTTTGATCACGTAAGCCTCATGGAAAGAAGCTACTATGCCATCAATAAATTGTTTAAATTAATTTAAACCATTCATTCTTTCCCATGGACAGCCCAACTCCCCTCACCTCCAGAGCATTTCATTGGGACTTTCACATTTTCATCATTGAGTTTTGCAACTGTTTGAAGTCGATAATGACTTATTAATTGTTGGCTATCACCTCAAGCACTGAATAGCGGAAATATCCTGGTGTCTGCTTTTTAATTACCCACCCCTTCAGCCAGATAACTAAGCCACTCCCGTATCCTGCACACAATGATTGTGCATCACAAGTCTGACACATAAGGTCCCACTGCTCATTAAAAATTGCATTGTAGCTCGCTCTTCTTCTGTAACTCATTTATGAGCTGGAACAAAGCGCTGCATATTCCTGTACTCATTGCTATTTTGCTATGATACCAAATATCTACATCTCGACATGTGTAGGTGTTCATGTGTGTCACCTTAGGTTATACCATAATCATTTTAATGCCAAATCTCAAAGATAAGCAGGAAGTATATACTTCAGCTGGATGTTAATTATTTGAACGTGTGTTCTTCTGTCATATTATTTATTGGCCACCATACATTATCATCAGACAGTTTTCCTAGAAATAATTTTCATGGAATTTTGCTTTTGATTATGGCTTGTTACTCAGTTAATTTGATAATTAGTCTCACAAAAGATTTTGATTATCAGCTCCTCTGTTAAGTAAAAACTAATTATCTTAATGGATTTCAATTTGATCCATTAAGTGGGATTTTTCCTTTTTTTTTGCACTCATTACACTTTGTAGATATACCCAAATTATGCACGCAGCCCACGAACCAGTCCAAAATGCAAGGATGAAATACATTATGTAAACATTCAACTTTACATCGGCTTAAATAGTTTGAGTTAATTTGAATGGTGTTTCCAATGCTTTTTCTCAGACCAAATCATGCAACATTTGGTCCAAATCAAATGAATTTGGTAAAACAATAGTCATAATTTTATTATGGAGTTCTCACATCTCTTTCTGCTTGTTAACACAATTTTGGAGACTAATGCAAGGCACTCAGTCAAAACACATTTTCCTTGAAACATTTATTGTTGTTATTTTTTTTGAAGCGAAGGAAAACAGGACATTTTGCAAATAGATTTTCTGTACTTTCCCTCTGTCTTTGATTCACGTTTGCTTACACATTTCAATTAAGAGTCTGTTTCATTTAATTGAAGATGTAAGTTGTGAGATCAATACTCCAGGCTTCTGGCTCTCACTACACAAACATACCAGGCTGATTAAGTAGTAGTACTTTCCATTTCCTTACTGAGACCAATTAGTCATTCTTTTATTGCTTTTTTTCACCCTCTCTGTTTTGTAATCACAGAAAAGCAATTTACTTGTTGAACACACCCTGTTTTGGCTTTTCAGTGTTTCAAATAATCTTTGCAACCACACTTTCCTGCAATTAGAAAGCAAAATCTCTAAAGCAAACTGAGATGCAGAAATTCCTGGTGCATACAATTCTTGACCTTTTCCAAAATGTTATTTTATATCATCATAGGACAGACATTTTTGCACTGATTAATGCACTTTCTACTTTCTCTTGTCTTTCCATCAAATTTTGATTCCAGCATTTCCCAGACTGATGAACCCAATACCAGTGATAAAGAAACCTTACTACTGACACATCAAGGGGTGACTGTTATTTGTAAAGCATAAAAAACTGGACAGTCTCACTCCGTATTTTAACATTACATCAGTAAACAATATGATTGTCACTGGTGTGAAATACATTAAAATATCTTCTTTTGATTATAACAATATAATTATTTCAAACCTGCCTAAATAATCGGCACGTTTCTCACTCGTCCCACTGTGGGTTTTGACCAAGAAATGAAAGAATAAGTTATCAGAACATTATATTCATAAGGAAAAATGAGTACTTAGTTGAAAAAAAGAAGTAAGAACTGATTATGAAAACTACAAAACTGAAAAGATGTTTAACTGTCTGAAACACCTGGTGTTATTTCTCTGCCAGCTAAATTGTTTGTCATTAGCTTTGGATCATATGCCAAAAGGTCAACCAGAAAAGGCCCAGAACTGCTGAAATGGGAAAATGGGACATAGGCCTAAACAATATATGACACAGACAAATTCTAAGCCGAGTGTTAGTCAGACATCGACTTCTACAGATGATCAGTGCACATCACCGTTTGTTAATCTGTCAGTTAATTACCTGACTCTGCCACACGCGTTTTAGTCCTCCACACAGCTGCTAAGGCCCGTTTTCTGTAAACAGGGCAGAGGGAAATCATTAGGTAAGGATTATGTCGTGATGATATTAAAGAAACCTTTCTATCCATCTGTCTCCCTGTAATGACTAATACCTGACTGTATAGAATACAGTACTAGCATGTTATACAAGTGTGACCGCAGGTTGTTTCACTCCATCTACCTTCACTACAGTCCCCACACAGTGGACAGAACATTTGGTTCAGTTTATTTGTGTTGCTCTTGATATGCAATTGTGTAGGTGTTGAAATGGCTGATTTGTTTGGGAAATAATGGGCTGCAGTTCAGGAAAACATAAAAATGATATTTAAATGCTCTTTTCCAAAGCCCTCCTCCACCTTAAAACCTTTAATGCATCATTATTAAGGAGGAATAGCAGTGGAAGTCATCCAGTGCAGACTAGAAGTGTGAAAGATATTTCGAACGTTCAGAAAGACTTTTTTCACACACTTGTTTTAATTAGCTAGGTTGAAAATGGCATTGGTTACACACAAACACACACAGATGGACACAAAACGGTCATTAAAATGAGCGCAAATTACCACCAGAGCTGTGTTGTGGCACATGAGAGACTGGCATCACAGCAGGGGTGTCAACACAACTTATGCCTCTTTCCCTGAACTGGTACCACACAGCCAGTCTCCAGCTTCAACAAAACACTATAAAATACCTACAAAACATCCCCATCACTTCTCTCTGGTTTTCTGACAGACTTCAAATTTAAATCGATCAGAAGGATGATGTGATGACCTAGTGGTTTGCTAAAAGTGACAATTTCACCATTTAAAATTTCACTGCACATATGCTCTCGTTTCCTTTGATTTAATTCAGACAGACAAATCGGCGCAGTCAGCATAGATTAAACACACGTACACAAGCTGAGCCTATTCAGTTTTTCTCCAGAGGAACAAAAACACATCCTTTGCTTCAGCATGTGAGGCTATGCCTGTCCTGTTCAATTAGTGGTTTTCTCATCTCGGCATTTAAAAGAAAAGAAAAAAACATTCCTAGATTTTGTTTTGTCCACACTGGGCAGACCATTTATTCATTTTTAAATAAGGGAATATTTCATGACTCAGCATCTGCAGTTTAAAATAGCTTAAAAAGCTTTTAATATTTTGTTTATCCTTGTATTTTGATTGTGCATATCTTGTTTTCATCTGTCTGCTTTATATATATATATCTGAAATATACTTACTGTGTGGCCAACAACAGGGGTCTCACTGATATAACCCATCCTCACTTGAGTCTATCCAGGCAGGCATTTTAGCAAACAAATTATAGACAAGGTAGCCTATCTATGGTCTTCTAGAATATCTGTTTGTTTGTTGTTTTGTGTTTTTTTTAGTTTGGCAAATTTTCCCAACCATGCTATGTAACTTGCAAAACTACATGAAAGAATTTAATATGGAAAGCACGGTTATAGGAGTATAGAAGCAATGGTGTATTTTTTTCATTTTGATTCTAAATGAATGTCTTTGTTCTTTAAACCCGATGCCCTCGGTTTTATGTCAAAAAGAGGCTTGAATATTAAATTGAACAATAATAAATATATTTCAAGATTGCATGATAGAATTCAGTTTAATCTCCAACACTCCTAAAGAGTAGAATATAATGTATGTAGCCTGTAATGGTGAGTAACTTGTTCAGGGGTTCAAAATTGTCTAATGATTGCGGTTTTAGAAAAGAAAAATCCATGTGTCGACACATCGAAAAAGAAGGCCTTCAGGATGTAGAGCAGATAAAACAGAAGCTGTTGCAGAGCAGCAGTGAGGCCTCAACGACTCTTGTGCAGTGGAAAAACTCAGTTTGCACTGTTAACATGCACTTATGTAGATTAACTGCCATCCAGCAACATTTAACACTTCTGCTGCAACCACTCTACATCTGAATAATGTCTGTCTCAGCCTGTGTTCCTCATATGATACAGGGGAAGACAGCTTTGATAAAAAAACTAGCAAAGACACTAAACTGGAGCAGAGAATGACACATTTCCGTTGTTCTTTTCTGTGTCTGTGAGCATCGCTATTTTCTATGATCAGATCAGTTGGTAAGTAAGCCCTGAGGGTGGATGATAACAACCGACTTGAGACATTGATTCAGAAGGCCAGCTCAGTCATGAGGGGTAATGGGAGCTGAAACGTATGCATCCACGAAGAGTAGGATGTTGTCAAAACAACTCTCCACCACAGAAGACGTCTCCCACTTTACAGCGCTCAGAGTGCCAGAAAGTGAGTAACAAAGACTAAACCCTCCAGGCCACTAAAACTGGCTTTGTTGACCACATGTTCAAAATCCAGCTTTTCACTTCATGAAAGCAGAAAACCCTTTTTTCCACTGCTTCTCTGCAAAATACCCCAAAAAACATGTTTTAATATTATACGTCAGTATTATATCTTACAAAATAAAAACATATTTTACTTTTTGAGGTTTTAAAAAGTTACTGTATAATAACAATCAACTGAATTTTGGTTAGTGATTCCTCTGTTTTTGTTGATCTGATTGGCTTTACTCTTTGTCAATAATAGACTTCAGTTATTTTAACAGCAATGACATTGCCCTTTAAATTGTAAAACCCCTGAGGGAATGAATACCAATTAGTTTTACATATAGTTGAAGATTGGAAGAATGAATTAAGTGAAAACACACATAGGGGGTTAAAGACAAAAGGCAAAAAGACAAAAGCTATGATAAATCTAATGAATGGATAGCTCTTTTCATGGGTGATTTTTCTTTTTTTTCAAGTTTTAACACACTATAATACAATCTTCTTCTCATTAATACATTGTAAAAAAATGACAGCGGTCCATTGGAGTCAATTTATGTAGTGCTTCGAGAGAATTGATTTACTTTTTCCCACATGGGGCAGTGTCGATACTTCTAAGTGTTACTCATGAATAAGTGTACTCTTCCCTGCCTACATAGACATAGATTCCGACAGCCGATGAAAATACAAACCTCAGAGCAACTGCAGGTAAATAATAGTCTCTGATGCTGGGGGTGAAATGTCAGCATTTCATAAGAGATAAAAGGTATTTTGAGTGTACACTCTCAACTTCAGGACTATTTTCATGGATCATAACTTTGTTTGGAATGTTGTACAGCAAAATACCAAGACTCCAAAAACGATTCAACAGTCCGGCGTCCAGTCCGTGAAATTAAAGAAAGAAAACTCTCGTGTCCTCAATCCACAGCAGCCTACGTGTCATGACAGTCTATGTTTTGTCTCCGAAACATAATCTACAACCAATTCAAATCTAGCAGTCAATCTTGCGAATTTATACATCAATCAGTGACTTGATGTAGGAAACATAATCACTCCACATTTACATAACGCCCTGTTACATTAACAGCAGACAGCTGCGGTTCTCAGAGGGAGGTGAGTTGAGAAAAAAATGTCACAGAAAATGTCAACCCCTTCAATTCACAAGCTATCACATGTTCAAATATTTTTTTTCCTGATACCTAATAGCGACCGTCATCCATGTTACTAATGAGACCAACATTTGATCAACTGGCTCTTTACTTCTGGTAGCCTCACACTTAGTTAGACTGACCAGCACCGGGTATTTTTCATCATGTGAAAAAACATGGCACCGTTACTCTAACTCGCGTGAAAGAAGGGTTATCCATACATATTTTTGGCATCCAGTACTCCCAGGGAAGTCTTGATATAGTCCACTCAGCAGTCATCTTCACCTTAATCTCTAAACTGTGAGATGCAAAAGATGGTGATGCAAATGCTAAAATAACATGAATCCCCATTCCCACTGAGACTCATTTGTGATGCGGGGCTTTAGGAAATAAGAAGTTACCAGAATTCTGCTGAAACAGTTGAGTTTTGTTTACTCTATGAGCCTCTGAGCCAGAAAGCAAACATCCTCTGTAGAAATAAACCGTTGTGTCACTCAGTTCAGAAGCCATCAGAATTGTACACCCATGAGTTCCTTTATCGATGGCAGGTTCAGCAACAATGTGCAACAATGTGCAGACAGAGAGCAAATACATACAAATTGTGTACATGTGTACATACAAAAAGCAGAGCCGTAGCAGGGATAAAGAAGAAGTATAAAAAAGTAATAACACTAATTGAAATGACTGCAAAGCGAAAACCTCACCTGTAGGACAACATGGCATCCACTGTGTACTCAGAGTTCGAAATGTCCCTATCTACATGCAGCCTTTAAGGGAAAGCAGTCTATTCTCTTCTATTTGGTTCTATCGAAGCAGGTTATACATAATCAGTTTGAATCATCCTGAGCTGTAATAACATCAGTACCATGCTCAGAACAATATTGCTGGCATGACTATCATTAGTCCTAAGGCTGCTGACAGTTGAGCTACTCCCCTTTAAAGTTGTTGTAAGCACAGTGAATGAGTGTCACTGTGCTGTCACAAAATGCTGTTGTGAGAGCCTTACCCCTTTTCTGAACAGCAGAAGATGCACATTTTCAGGCTGAAATGTGATATCCAAAGAAACTAAATGTTCAAAGTGATACTTCTCTTTGGTCTTAAATAATTAAGAATTTCCAAGGTATATTGTTTATATTAAGTTCTACCCGGTTTAGAATTTCATTCACATTATCTGTCTGGAGTTAATAAAGACAGCAAAGCCAACATTTACCCTGCCAGATAGCTAAAATCTGTGTACTCCTCCCTGAAAGGAAGAATTGAGTCAGCAGATAATAAAGAAATTGATCAATTGGAAAAACTGATGATGGCACTGGGTCCTAATAACAAGGCTTTAGTGAAGGTGAAAAAAGACTTAACAAAAACCCTGACATTTGGAAATGGAGCTCAACACATACGATGTTTAGTTTCTTATGGATTCAGGGACTCATAAAGAAATGTCAGTGACACCTCCATCACATATGTTTACTCTACCCAAACAAAACAATGAAAGAAGAATGATGTAGCAAATGGAAGCAAATGGGGCAAATGGGACAATTCCAGTACTTTGTTTTACCTTAAAAAATATTTTGATTTATAACTTTATTTCTTTAACAATTCAAACAAAATGAG
This sequence comes from Menidia beryllina, assembly GCA_013363375.1. Taxonomy (NCBI): domain Eukaryota; kingdom Metazoa; phylum Chordata; class Actinopteri; order Atheriniformes; family Atherinopsidae; genus Menidia; species Menidia beryllina. Next base: position 8,706,552 of record JABUIW010000214.1, read on the forward strand.
CTCCATCCATTTTGTATGTCAAAGTCTATTATTCAAAGTAACTGACTTTATATGTTTGACATTATATGAGGTAAGTGCCTGACTTACCTCATATATTTTTCCCTCAAGCTTTTAAAATTCCGCAGGACCTGTGGTCACCTACTGGCTCACCTGGGTTAACAATTTTATATTTTCTGCTTTGCTTCAATGAGCAGATAGCGTTTAGCAGGAACCTGAAAGCGTCTGCTTCATTTTGAGCACAACCACATCCCCCAGTTATTATTAAACGATGTGAGTGACATGAACATGCATCAATGCTGGAAAATGTGGATTAAAATTTCTGCGTGCACCTGTTAGCCTCGTTGCACCACAAGACCCAAATGAGGTTTCATGAATAATGCATAGAGAGGGTTAAATAAGGTCATGGGATCGTTCAGTTCTATTTGACAGAGTCCTATATGAAGTATCCCCATCAAATGCAAAGGAAAAGGATAGTCTCCCCTTAGCCTTAGCTGCTATTACTTAACTTGTTTTCACGCCTCCTCCGACTGACGCACCTCTCCCTGCGCTGTGGCCAAAAGGCGCGCTCCCGCCGGCGCGCTCCTCTCCATCGCCACACTAAACGGGTGTCGGCGTAAGCGCCAGGGAGCTGTGAGGGAAACACGCTGGGACTGTAAAAAACCTTCTCCTGCAGCCACACTTCTATATTCAATTAATCACTGCAGCGGAAGCTGGGTAAGTTTTATCTTCCAGCAAGTTGTGAATTTATTGAGCGACAGGCAGGTTTGTGAGTCAATGGGGCGAATCTGTTAAGGACTTTCGGGACAGACTCATTTATGTGATGGATGCATGTTTGGTTCGATTGATATTATCTAAAATGCTGTTGTCACGTTGGTTGGTTTATAGAGGGTTTTTTTTCACGCGAACTCTTTGCTCACTTTCCCTTTTTGCCAAGCTTAACTATTTATTTATTTTTTGCATGCAATTTTACAAAGTAGCAAGTAAATGATCACAGCGATCAATTTGAATCATCCCCATGAGGCGTTTCACATGTGAGATATCTACTTCAGTGCATCATAGTTATGGGGAGATTTTTTGTATGGAAAAGAGAAATAAATGAATATACAGTGCGCCTTGAATTACAGTCCTCAGCAGGGGGGTAACAGTAAAGGTATCTTTCAGTTTTTGAGAAGTCCATCGACCAAAATCTCAAGTTGCTGCATATGTTTTGTTATCCAAAAATCTCGAAGCTAAAACATTTTTTTAATTTTCATTGAACAGGCTCTCCAAATATCTGATGGAATTCACTGGACGCTATGTGTTGGTGCAATTTGGTCAAATGATTATTTTGACTAGCAGCAGGTTCACTTGTTTTCTTGAACAAACCCATGAAAGATCCAAACCCATAATGTCATATGAAGTGTGATAAGGAGAAGAACGTGTGTGGCTGAAAAGGACAAAGCTTTGCATGTGCAGGAAGTGAGTGCGTGGCAACGTTTGTGCAGGATTCGTTGGGTGGGAGAAAGACAGCCGGGGGAATGACAGGTCTCAGGGATTTGAAATCTTTTTCAAGTAATTGTGGGGATCATGTGCACATCTGACAGTGTGAATGTGCTCTTTTACTAAAGATATAGAGATGGTTTTATTGAAATATCTTCTATCGGCAGTTAAAATGTCTGTTCACGTACTGTAACAGTGAGCAAATTGGCGCTGAAAATGGAAAAGTTTTAGCTATTGTATACCATGGTTATTGGTAGGGGAAAAAAGGTGGGGGCAGAAAACCAGAATGAACTTGTTACATATGCTGGGCGCATCCTGTTCTACTTATAAGCCGAACTTGCATATGACTGCCCTGTTTTCAACAGAAACTTCCAATACAGTGAGAATACATCTTTGTCCCCTTGAAACTGTCATTTCATCCAAGTGTTTATTTCCAAGGGTACTTGAGCCATGTCCTCATTCAGGATCTTGAGGACCTTCTCGATCAGTTATTTAAACATGACGAATGCTCTCCTCGACCACGGAGATACATTTACTTTCGATACTTAATTAGATTGGGGGAGTTATGATAGAAAGAAAAATAATGGACGCCAATGATGAGAAGTAGTGTCAAGCCAAGGGCATGTCATGACTGCTGATGGTCTTGGGCCTTGCAGCAACAAAGCAATCAGTGCAGCTCGAAAACTGGTATTTCTCTCTTCCCCCCCCCCCATTAAATTTACATACTACATTAAGTCTAAATAAAGCTTGATATGTTTATGCTTAATGGGGAACTCCAGCTTTTTGGAGATAAGTCTAGACCTAATTACATACATAATATATAAGTTATAAACAAGGTTAAATAAAGTTAATGAATGTTCAATTCTGTTGGCTTCACTGTTGTAAAATTATCACATTTGCTTTATCTTCATACGTATACAATTATGGTAGAATTTAATTTAATCTCACCGGTGAATGTACTTGCTACTGTACTTGCCTTGTTTTTAAAATCATAACTGCTTCATCTTTACCAGACGTCTCTGATGTTAGCAAGTTGCAAGAAAACAACCATGTTTTTAGGGATTTGATGATGAATTAACTGTCACAGTTCTCAGATCTGCATTCCCTGTGTTTTTCACAGTATTCATAATAACTGCAGCTTATATATTCCTTAACAAGGTTAAGAGCCCCTTAGAGGAATGGAGTATTCAGAAAATCAATATGGAATGACAGTAAAAAAAGAAAAGACGAGTATTTAAAACAAAGAACACAAAGTATGAGGAGCATAAAATATCCTTTAGTAACAGTAAATGGAAAGCATGACATAATTAGTGTGCAACAGTAACAGCAGAAATACATGGTAAGCATTCAGAAAAGCTCTCCAGCCCACTAATTCACCCTGAGTGCATCATGTGAGAAAGCATAAAAGCATCTTTACTGTTAAATCTGAATATGACAGCAACATTTGTTCACTGAGCCCAACAAGTTTGTCGAGAGTTGGAATATTTGACTGCTCACTAGACCATAATATATTTTCTTTTGATTATGTCAGTGATGATTGAAGAGTGACCAGGCAGCTTAACAAGCCAGTTAATCTATTTTTGAACATCTAAACCTCAGAACATAACTTTGAACTCATGACTCCTGATCAATAATCTGTGGAGGTGATCTTCATAACTGCAAATCTGATGGTTCACTTGGACATTTTTGAGCTTCATACTCCCCCAGGCTGCTGTCCTCCTCATGTGGAAGAGTCAACCAGTCAACCAGTTCTGTGGCTGCTGTGAAATGTCTTAGTCCTTTAGGAATCAGTCTTTAATTGATTGTTGAGTAGTTCTAATTAAGGGGTGCTTCCAAGAGGATCCACATGCGCGATGATTGTTATGTTTTATCATGGATATTCAAAGACGTTTGAAGATCGCAGAGACCAAATATAATCTTCAAAGTGGCCACAACACAGGCTTTGTGTTTTTTATTGTATGTATGTGTGTACTGATGAGACAGGTACACACAGTATTAGTGAAGGAGCAAATTGGAGGGAGCACCTAAGTTATTAGCTTGATATCAGGAGCAGAGATTAATACATGGAAGTACACAATAATGGATTTGAAATGGGGAAATACTAACTTTGGATGACCCTGATGAAAAAGCTCAAGACTCTCTAGCAGCACATGGAGGCAATAAAATCCATTACAATAAGTACACGGAGGAATATAAGACAAGAAGCACCTGTTTTCTTGTTGGTCCCAGCACTTTGAGTGTTGTTAAATTTGAAAGATTTTTTTAAAGGTAGAATGACAAGAAGTGCACATTGTTCTATATGTCCTTCCAGTCATTTGGAGTAAGCCCCAGCTCACATCCATCTCAAACTCATAAGATTTTCCTTAATGGGATGTTCTTTACTTCGCTATGTATAACACTGCATTGGAGGATACCTCTTGAATCTCATCAAGAGAATGCCAAGAGTGTGTGAAGCAGTAATTAAAGCAAAAGCTGGCTACTTTGAAGAACCTAGACTATAGGACATATTTTCAGTTGTTTCACTATTTTTTGTTGAGTACATAATTCCACACGTGTTAATCCATAGTTTTGATGCCTTCAGTGGGAATCTACCATTTTCATAGCAATGAAAATAAAGAAAACTCTCTGAATGAGAAGGTGTGTCCAAACGTTTGGTCTGTACTGTACTGTATATGATAAGGCAGAATGCTGGTGAGAGGTTGGAGAAAAATGTATTTCTGTAAGTAATGAATTTTATGAGGGCAAGGCCCTTGTTTTGCCCTTGTTTGATAAAGTCAGCCTGTAGATGAAATACCTATATCTACATGTTTTAAATGAAATTGAGACTGTTATTCTTGATTCATAACACAACACTATCCCTAACAATAGGAATTTTTCAAAGATAGTATGTTTGTCTCTGTCTTCTTACATTGTTAACAGTGGATGTGCCTAAAGCCGTATATTGACTGATCCCTTTGGTCAGATGACTGTCTCTAAAATATGATGGGAACAGACAGAAGGGCAGAGGTACAGAGACATGGGCGGCAGTATTTGTGAGATGAGGATTAAAAAGGGACCATGTTTTGCTATTTGTTGATGCTTCAGTAGAGTTTGTTTTTTTCACAAAGAGAAATTGGTTAGAAATAATGGCCTCAACATGTGGTCCGGTGAAAAGACCACATGTGAGAGGTAACTTATATATATTTTGCAAATGATCACCTCCTTCCCATCTGTCAAGCACTGATGTATCTCTTGTACATAGAGGGTTAGGGTTAGGGTTAATCAGCAAAGCCAAATAAGACATTGGCTTGTGGATACAAAGCAAAATTTAGAAGAATATCCATTAAAATAGGACTCCCACAGTGGAAATGTTATTGCCACTTACATGTAATCTATAAAGGATAATGGTTTAGATAACAGCCGTTCCCCTTTATTAGTAAACCCAAATGATCTAACCCCATTCTCCAGACTCACAAAATAGGTTGTGTTTTAAAGATGGCTCAAAAAGAAAATTCCCATTGTCTTTGTTGACCTTTCATTTGCTTTTGTGTAGATATTTGACTAGAATGCTTTTGTCTACAGGTACAACACATCAATGCCCCCCTAAAAATCAAAAGGTTAAATCTAATATAATTATTGCTTTTTAGAAGGAGTCTCAATAAAGGAGTTGGGCAAATTGTATTCCTGTCATAAATTGTATGTATCATAAGCAAAATGGTCGGAAAAGGTTTTCAGTGTTGTTCAAGCGGGCGGCACGGTGGTGTGGTGGTTAGCACTGTCGCCTCCCAGCAAGAGGGTTCTGGGTTTGAATCCTGGGGGAACCAGGACCTTTCTGGGTGGAGTTTGCGTGTTCTCCCTGTGTCTGCGTGGGTTCTCTCCGGCTTCCTCCCACAGTCCAAAAACCTGCATGTTAGGTTGATTGGAGATTGGGGAAATTGCCCTTAGGAGTGAATGAGAGTGTGAGTGGTTGTTTGTCCTTGTATGTCCTGTGTTTTGCCCTGCGATGGACTGTCCAGGGTGTACCCTGCCTCTCGTTGACCACTGGGATAGGCTCCAGTTCCCCCCGCGACCCCATCAGGGAATAAGCGGTATTGATAATGGATGGATGGATGGATGTTGTTCAAGTGGGCTGATGACAACAGAATACAAATTTCTGATTGATTTTCTTCAGAGGACCTCCTCAATTTAGAAAGAAACAAGCTCTGATAACAACATCAATTGATTGCTTCTTCTAGTGGTTCTTATTTCATTTAAGTTTTAATAAGAAACAGGAGTAGTTTAGTTTGAGAGATCTTTAGAGAATAACAACCAGAAAGCTATTGAATGAATTCTGAATATTTGGTATATTCTGCCTCACAACTGATGTACACTATTTTTTTTCTCCATCTGACTCAAGCGTGACATTATTTCAAAAAGTCTTGTTTTTCTCTTATGGTGTGCTCTTTTTTTACTTTTCCTCACTCACCCCATGATAATCTACCCTGACCTCAATGACACTATTCCAGCTGCTCAGTAAGCCATCAACTTTCTGTGTGGGAGGGTTGCACATGCAGGCATGCTTTAGCTATGACTTTTACCTCTTTCAGCGGGCAAGACATTGTGTCTCTCTAATTCTGTTGGAAACCCTTGGAATGTATGTAGTAGATACGTTTTTTTTTTTTTTACTGGATAGAACACCTAACGACATTACAAGCGAGTCATAAGACTTTGTTTTGAAATCTATAGATCTGTTGTTAATCTCCTGAATATTGTTTGTGTATGTTTGGAAAGGCCATGTTTCTATGGATATTGTTTTCGGAGCTCCACATTTTCAGCTGAAGTTCCATCATTACGAAAACAACTTAAATGTCAACAGAAAATCATATGCTTGATATGGCAAGGGGTTTAGTAATATTAAAAGGTTATGATGGAGTTAATGGATAAAACACATTAGGCATGATAGCATGTGTTTTGTGATCTAACGTGGAAAATTAAACATTTTGATAGTTTATTATCTTATTTCTGGTCATCTTTAATCATAGAATTGTATTTAATCAAAAAGGGTTGTGTTTTTTCTAAGCTTTGTAACTACAAAACTACTACTACTACAAAAATCAACAATAACAACTAAAACCTGTTGAAGATACACCATCGGAATCACTCCTACGGTTGACAACACAACATTTACAATTTGTAATGTATGACCTCTAAATTCAGACAGCAAGAAATGTGAGGGGAGTGAACATGAAATCAAATCAATTAAAAGGAGAAAGAAAACATTTCTTTCTAATCATTAGTCCTTAAACGTTGTTTGCTACTATATGCTACTTCTATTCTTAAGTGCTGATAAAGAGCCACACCTCAGTGAACACAGTCGCAGCACACTTCCTCTTCCCTTTGCTCTGTTTGTTATGTAATCAATGCTGCGGCCGCAAAGTTGCTACAAGGACAGTCCTTTTTAAAGTGGGCTGGTTTTCCTAATCTTTGCAGCAATGCATCATTCAAAAACTTAAAAAAAATCAAAACTACCAGTTGTGTTTAGTCACCCTCTGCGGATTTGAGGGTATTTCAATTACTTTCACATGAAGCTATTTTGGATTTTTGTTTATTTGACTGTGTGGATGGTGAAGCTGTTTATCCAAGGCTGAAGCTTCAAAATGGTTTTCACTTGCTCCCTTCTACCTTGATTGAGATCTGGTTGTGTCTAAGCCAACTACAGGCATTTTGTGTTTGAGTACTGCAGCATATAGAAAATACAAATCACATTTAGCATGTTACCCTTCTTACACACATGACACAGATTGCAAATGACTTTTACAGGTTATTGATGTGGCAGATTTCACACAGACAGTGCTAACAAAAAAAAAAAGACTGAAATTCCACCACTCCATTTCACAACCTCAAATAACACTACAGGTGCCACGTGCTATTTCACACTGTCCCATTTGGTACTGTTAATGTTTTTCCCTCATATAATAGCCATTTAAAAATGACGTTACCCTACAATTTAGTTTCCCTATTTGTGGTATTTAATCTTTGATTTTGTTTACAACTGATATAGGAATAAATGACATTGAATGGATTTACTAAAAGGGTTTAATGGTACTTTTTAATGGACCTTAAACAGGCAGTTATAGAATTTCTCAGTCAATAGAGTAACCAGTTAAGGCTACACAACACTGTCAAACAGATTGGCAGAAGACTAATACTGTCATATGTTCCTGTCCATTATAAGTTAATTTCAAGTTTGATAGCATAAAAAACACGCATTTACTAAGGACTATCATTGCACATTTGTTGTAAAAATTACATTAAACACTAAAAACCCAGTCTCCAGTTTTACATTAATTGCAGTAAAATGGGAAATCTCCAGTCACAAAATGCCCTGCGGCTGCTCTGCATGAAGTTGAACCATTGCCATTGAAATCAGTCCACAGGGGGCATCTTGCCAGCTAATACTTGTATCTCCATGAACTAGGTAGAGGCAGCTGACAGTGACATGGTGCGGATCTGCATGTGCACGGATAATCCAGCTGTGGTACACATGAAGTGCTACCGCCAAGCTTGAAAAAAGGACACAGGTTGATGAATAGGAACAGGGACTTCATCAACTGCCAATGACTCATCAAAAAATTATTGGAATGATGTCATCGAATGAGTTGCTACTTGGGTCAATTAATCACACATTTGTTAAAATTATACTTCATGTAATACTGTGGTATGCGTGGAGCTGACAAACTTTGGCACACAAATGAGATTTGCTGTACTCATAAGTCATTTATCCTGTATTATTCTTGTACTGTCACTCTCATAAGCAGCGTTTTCACGGCTCCCCTCCCCACAACAACACTTGGCAATTTAACATCTTGCCAGGGCCAAAATCTGTTATACGTCAGGCACATGAATCAGCTCAGTTCTTCTAAAAGGAAAAATGATAAGTGAAACAATGATATAATGTAATAGGGATTTTTTCCTCTTTTTTCACCATAATAGAATTTAGATTAAAGCTAACTTTTTTGTGTATATAAACTGACATTAATCTATATCTATATTTGGACATTTGCAGCTGTGGTCAAGCTGACTAGGTCTGACTAAAATATATACCGTCCATTTTTTAAAGTTGTTGGAGAAATTTGAGATATTTCTGCTTTGTCAGCCTTCTTATATTCACTGCATTCTAAATCTGTACCTTAGACTGTAGAGCCACAAGTACTCAACGTTTGGATAATATAGTAAGCATTAAGATTTCTTTTCTAGTGAACGTGGCTTGCTTATCTCATCACATCCGACCAACAAAAAGCAGATAAAGTGCCTTAAAAAATAATCTAGCAACACACACACATAAAATCACCTAGAAAATGACGGTCAGATCCTTAAACAATATGTCTATGTGTCAGTGAATGAAGCTGCCTTTACAGTTTAATGCATCTATGTAAAGCAGTAGGTTTCTTAAGGATAACTCTGATCAGAACAGACCGGATTCATGGTGCCTCAGTGGAGCTTATCTTCAGATGGCCTTGAGCAGAAAAGCTGTGCTTTAAAACATTTCAGGGCGGAAGGAGATGAGTTCTTTGTCGAACAAAATGACAGCCTGACACTGGTGCATACGTAAATCTCTGCATATGCAAATTTGACCACGCAGAGACAAACTAAAGACGATTACCCATGTTGTTTGTCTGATATGCATTTGTGCAAAGACCAAAAAAACACAGAGAAAATCAGACACAAACTGTTTTCAGATATACAGCTGAGAACACGTCGGTGCCTCGGTAATTACCATTTATCTTTCCTCACAAAGTAATCTGCATACTGTTAGGTTCTCTTCCAAGCTCATTCAATGATATAGAATGTAAATTGTATTATAATGCTGAGGAAGGCTAGTTTATTTACTTTAAAATCCATCGTTCTAGCTATGCGGAAACAACACAGTTTACTGGTTTACAATTTGTTCAGGATCAGATTCTGGGTTTCAGTCTATTTTCATATTTTGCAGCAATATATTTCTTTTTAGAGTTGAGGCAGCTGCACCTGTATTGTTGTTAGTAGAGAAAGTTAAGTTTCTGATGTAAGCTTGGCAGAACTGCTGTTTGCAACTTTCTAGAAAATGTCCCCTTCGGTTTGCTTATGCAGAAAATGAAATCATTGATTTTTGGTTTGAGCTTTGGTGTGCTCATTTAAAATGAATTATTTGTCAGTAAAAGTTGATTTCTCTCATATGGCAAAATTATTGCACTAAACACAAATTCAATTGAGTGACTCAGTGTGACTAAGGGATGGTCAGCGCCCACGGCGTGATTAAAGTAGTAAAACAAGGACCGTCATATGCCTCTGCACTTGCCTTTTAGATTCCTCCACATGTCATTCAACTGTGGAGATCTCACTAAAGTTTAACATCTCCTGTTTGCAGCTCCTCAATATCAGGCTCAGTATCACATTAGGACGCAGTCATAGTGGACAATTCTCCTAACTTATTAATTTATTATGAGGTCTTGCTATACCACTCACCCAATTACCTAGACCATAAGATGCCTCCCTGGAATCGAACATTCTCAGTAGGAAACTTAGCTTGCAGTTTGTATGCCTCTGACACATTAAATAAAATTACTGCATTTTCTGGTTTCTATAGCAACAGTTTCTTCTCATGTCTTCAGGATATTGAACAATAGTGAGGAAAGGAGAGCTACAGTGACAGTTGTATCTGGGCGATTTTATTAAAACACAGTCAGTGAACAACCATTTGCTACACTTGGAATTTTTTCACTTTAAAGGGTGAATCTTTTTATTTAGTTTGCTCATATTAGATTAGATTATAATTAATATATTTTTTAAATCTTCTTACGTCTGATTATAATCTGATAATATTATAATCCGATCATCTGAATATAATCTGATTATGTAATTTATCTAAATGTTGTATTGTTTGGGATAAATTCAGTTCTTTCATTTTTATCTGAAAGTGAAGCTGAAACAGATGAGAACTAAAGTGCAAAAAAGTATTTAAGATGGCCCCTAAAAAAAAGATCTTATAAGCAATATGTATCTAAATAGTTAAGCATCTACGCTTGTGCTTGTAAATTAATCAGATGGAATAGGTAATTAGGTATCCTCTGCATCTTCTCTTGACTCCCTGTGTTTGTAACAGCTTCCCTCTCACTGTACCTTTGTTCCAGATGCTGAGTAACAGATGTGACGCAATGGCAAGTCGGACAAGCAGTACAGATCTGAGCAGACAGTTTGCAGCACACTGAACCAACTGGGTGCATACGGGCTGTAGGCAGGTAGGACAAGATTACATAAAACCTAATAATTATATAGTACAATTTAAAATCCTGTTTTTTGTATACTTTGCAATTTTATTTTTTATCTTCAATTCAAATCATTATACAAGATAACGGAGGGTAAAAAAGTTATTGTCAAGCAGTTTGATAAACTTCCATTAGATCAGAAAGTAAACTTGTCTGAGAGGAAAACATCCCTTTTCTCAGACCCTCTATAGCTCTTCCAGTGAGATCCTAAGACGTTCACAGAAAAAAGTAATCTATATGACCTCCAACCAATTTAGATCTACACCGGGGTCTTTTCCAAATCGGATATTCCTTCTTAAAATTATTGCCTCAATACATTTCATTAGAAATTACCAGATAACACAACAAGTCATACACGCTCACCAATATTTTTGTTAAACTAAAAGGGATTTGTTTTCTTGTCTAACTTTATATCTGATTCTTTCCATTTTTGCAGAATGGATTTCCCAAATTGGACTGAAGGGGCATTTGTCACAAACAGAAGCAATTATGACTCATTTAACACAACTAAACTCCCTCCCAGTAAAATCCTCCTTACCCTCACACTGTCTGTAGTAGCCATCCTAACTGCATTCTTCAACTGCCTGGTGATCACAGCTATTGCCGTTACCCGCAAGTTGCACCACCCAGCCAACTACCTAATTTGCTCATTGGCATCGACTGACCTGCTGGTGGCTGTCTTGGTTATGCCCTTCGGCATCATCTACATCCAGAAGGAGAAATGGGTGATGGGTGAGGTGGTCTGCACCATCTGGTTGAGTGTGGATATCACCTGTTGTACATGCTCCATCCTGCACCTTGCCGCCATTGCCGTGGACCGTTATAGGGCGATTACAGATGCCGTGGAGTACTCTCGCAAACGCACAGGGGCCAGGGCTGGTGCAATGGTGGCCGTAGTGTGGCTATTGTCCATTCTCATCTCACTTCCTCCTCTACTGTGGCGGCATTACAACAAAGATTCCGATCACGAAGAGCAATGCATCATCATCCACCACCATATGGCCTTCACGCTTTACTCAACACTTGGCGCATTTTACATTCCCCTGCTGCTCATACTCATTCTCTACTATAAAATATATCTGGCCGCTCAGACCCTGTATATGCGCAGGGAAGCCAGCAGGGCCAGCCGTCACTCATGCATGACCAATGGAAGCATGATTCCTTCGTCCTACCCTGCTGGAGATAGTGAAGCTGATGGTGGGCCTCGAAGTCCAGAGCCCATAAGTCCAGCAGACAAGTCTTTCTCTGAAGCCTCCACTGACGAAACTCCACGTGAACGTGTGCGTGTTTCTAGAACGGCTTTGCAGAACAAGTCGCGTAGACACGACTCACGCAGCGAGTCTCACCGAAGCCAGATTTACCAAGGACCTCGGATCTCAGGCTCACGGGAGCGAAAGGCGGCATCAACGTTGGGGTTGATAATCGGAGCCTTTGTCATCTGTTGGCTGCCGTTTTTTGTCAAGGAAGTGATTGTCAACACCTGTAGCTCTTGCAATACTTCAGTTGAGATGGCAGACTTTCTGACATGGTTGGGCTACCTTAACTCTCTGATTAATCCACTCATCTACACAATCTTTAATGAAGACTTTAAAAAAGCTTTCCAAAGACTCGTTCGGTGCAGTCATTACTTCTGATTGAAAGATGTACACGATCAAACCCTCTCACCATTTCACGTAAACACCTAACAAAGATGGGCAAAAGATAGGGGCTTAAGGTCAGAGAATATGGAATGAATGCTGGCCCAGTGTGCCTGAAAAAGAGTATTCTCTAAGACAATTCTATAAGACATTTCAATGGCATACGCTCAGCAATGAGCTTTGTACCAAAGTTCCTCATTAAAATCGAAGCTCAGCTGTTAATAGAGGAGCCTGCGATTTTTCTGGTGTTAATTGGTGTGTTTGAAGGTTGACTCACATGCTGGTTTGAAGTAAAATAGGCCAGAGCTGACCATTTTGTGCTGTGAGTTTTGAGCACAAGAGATCAACCCCATTTAAATGTCTGGAAATGGCTTATCAATAGCTGACCCTTTCATCAAATCACTGCCCTTCTGTCAGGTCAGCATGGCTGACTAAAATATAGAGCATGTATGAAATACTATCCTCATTAGTTTACATTGCAAGGACATTATATAAGGTGACTGTCCTTTTACTGTCATACTAATCATTTAGACAAGCGTTTTCTTCAAAAATGGAAAAAAATCTTTGCAAGATATTATAAGAAATTTGACATATCATAAGCTTGTGTTTTCATTTTAAACTCTTGAAATGCTGATGGTGTTGTTCTGTCTTGAAGTGCGTGTGATTATGTTAGTATGGCTGTCATCTCAGAGTGCCTGAATCAGATCTGAGTCGGTCTCACTGTGCTACTTCTACAGTGTTGCACAGCGCCACTACCAAAACAAACATCTGGCACAAACCCAATAAACTGATACCGAATATGTATTGAAATATAAGTCACAAAGTTCATCTTAAAGTGCTTGCAGGAAAGGTTTGTGTTACTAAACTTAATTGCACATAGGATTTGTGTGTGGTAGGAAACCGATCATGACAATACGCAGTGAGATGAGGAGTGGCATTCAACCATAGGTATGTGAGAGATGCTTCAATAGAACAAGCAAATGGAAAAGGATCATGGAGGTGAATTAAAATTAGAGACTGTGCATGGGTTAAGGGAAAGCAGCTTTGGAGTAATTAATGGCTGTGGAGCTGCATCTATAGACACTAATAATTGTATAAAAAGGGGTAGAGAATGGACCGTAAGCATCCTTGCAGAACAGCTTGTTTAAGCAGCATTGGTCAATAGGAGTCAGGATGTAAACGGAAGGCAGGTTGAGTAAGCTTTTTTCCCGGATTCCAAAAGAGACTAATGACAAACACACAACTATCACTTTGTTTCAGCTTCGTCTCCTTCAAATTATCTGTCTTCCTTCAGCTTCACAGCTTTGAATTGAGTCTGACAGTGGGAACATGGTGTAACAAAGAAACAATAGACAGGCGTTAATTTATGCTAAAGGTACTCTGATGGTTGTCAGCTCCCTGTACATGGCCCTTGTAGGCCCTGTCGGGGGCAATTCTTTGCATCCCTCTTTGAAACACATGAACAAGACTGGTGATTACTGGATCATAAAATCACCAGTCAGGTACGATTGTAAATGGTCATAGAGTTAATCATTTTTTCCTTTTATAGTAAAACACTACATGTTCAAGTTTTCACAATATCATCTTAGGGTTCAATTAAGATGGCCATGTTAATACATGTTAAATGGCATTCCTTGTGTGTATGTTTGTGTCTAAGAAATGTGGGAAATGAATTATATTATTATAAATTAGTCATGTTATTTGACTGTAAGAAAATGTACTGTGGTTTGGACCACAAAGGGTTCTCCACTCTCAATGAGGCAAAGAACGGATGACAATGGAATCTTGATTCATTTAAGTAAGTTTATTGTTGTATTTTAGACAGCCTTTATTTATTACTACATTATAAAACAAATACTAAGCACATATCATATGAAAATATATGAATAAACTATCATTGCATTTATACTTGAAAATGGTCAAAACAGTCCTCGATTACTGATCTCTGCTGTACTTCTATTTGCTCCATCAGTCATGTTCAGACTACATCCACTGTCTTGTCAGTTAAATTAACATGAGTTGGTTGTTGGCAAGCTAAGTATAATATAATTTGTAACAAACAACTTATTAAATCTTTAAGCTTAATCGAAGATGTAATTTAAGTTCAATAAATAAGATCAATTTGCATTTGTTCATCAAACAAAATTAGAACCTTGCCTCATAATCTGTCCTATTACCTGCTGTGTGTTCCATCAATTTTTGATGGAATTTCATACTGTCTGACTGACAGATAAACAGGCTGATCTGCTATTTGCCATTTGAGAAAACGTGATCATTGTCTCCTTAATGGTGCCAGTTGCTTCATTGTTTATAATATCTACAACTGCAAAAAAAGCCAGAACCATTCAAATTTAAAGGGAAAAAAATATTTAAATCACTCATTGAATAACTAGAGTATGCAATAGCTATTACAACACTGATGATGCAACAAGGGAAATATGGACTTGGGGACTTGCTTAACTATTTAAAGAATTGAAAGTTTCCAAACGTTTTATCCCCTGAATTACTCCCCCAATGACTCCGCAAGGTGAATGTCTGGGCTGAACTTTTGCAGCCTCAGCCTCCCCCGGGCTCATTGTATCACTGCGTCATTGCCAAACGCTTATCATTCATGTTAATCCAATACATTTAGGTGATATCTTCCTTGCATGCCTACTTGTCATAACTCCTACCCCGTCAGAATCAGTCCTGACTTTTGCCACTACACCGCTGACACTGCCATGAACTGTGAATTGTGTAAAACCATAATTGACTGACGCATGTCCTAGTTTGGCGAGCGATGAACATTTCGGCAGTTTGGGATGTCACATTTACCATGGTGTATTAGAATTTATCCACTAATTTCTTTACCAAATTTTTAAGTACAGTAATGGTTGTCTCCCGTAAAATGTTTCTAATGTGTGAATATAGAAAGTCATGATCTCTATGATCTGGGGTTATTGGTTATATAAGATACAATCTTTTGAATTCTCTAGTCTTTTACACTAGAGGATAAAAGACAATCCTTTATTTTCTTTTGAGCTTTGTCCTTAGGAATATGGTTGTCTTTTTGTAACCATCAAGGAAACCTTCCTTCATCACTCTTGCCCCGTAGATAGAATTAGGTTAATTGATTGTAAGAGTCATTGGTGGGGAAGTCCTCATATTAGTCCCACTCAAATTATTTGCAATAGAACTCCTGTTCCTTTCATTTATTTAAGAGACACAGTATTTTGATTAAAATCTATGGATGATTCAAACGTGAAGATTTTTTTGTTATTTATGGATATTATAAAGACGTGGAATATACTTGCACACATGCTATGGTATGCCATGTGTCTAAATTATGATGGGATGTTTTCTGAGTTTTTTGTTCTGTTATTTATTTCTTCTAGGGTGGGGGGATGATTTCCATATATCTAAGGCATCTAAGGTCTGTTTATGTGACTTGAGATGGTATTTTGATGTGATGGTGCCCTCTCGTGGCAAAAAAGAATAATGTCATACTTCACGTTGTGAAAACCTGTATCACACTGTTTTGCAGCCATAGAAAAAAAAAAAAAAGAAAGAAAGAAAAAAAAAGAAATCGTGAATCTGGATATATGATATTGTTCAAATAGCCTCATCAATCAAACAAATAAATATATTTCACAACGTGTACCCTCTCTGTATCCCTTTAAATTATTATTTTATGTTTATCTTTGTATTTTTTTCTTCTCTTCATTTAGGCATTGAACCTGCTCACCAGTTCATATAAGAATGGCCAAGAGTACATGTTAGAATACTGTTACCTCATTTTTTTCAATCAGTTTAATTCACACTATAATTGAAAAATAACAAACTAGTGTTCACTACATAAAATGCATCCACGATTTACCAAAGGCATGCAAAGAATAAATGTATAATCATCAGAAAAAGGCAGGCCACTCTCTCTCTTCAGCTCCCATTTTAGCTGTTGTAGATATGAAATTCAATTTTGTTTTCAAGACGACTTCCCTAAACCTATTATTTCAATTATTCGTATACCAAAATGTGAACTGAGCATTGTCCATTATGCTCTGCTTGAAAGTTAATTTCAATAGTAGTATTTTTCCATTAAAAATGGTTGCTATATTTAGCTAATGACTTAGGATGCAGCTTATTCAGTGAAAATAACTTGAGTACCTTTGATGAATATCACTAGTATGAATATGTGGCTCTGGGTTGGATCAGGTCTATTTTTTGTCCACTTGATTTATGCAAAGGTGGAAACGTCTTCTCTTCTTGTGTTTTTTTTTCTACAAAAGCCACCTTAAACATCCAGCCAGAATCTGCTTTCATTTATTGTTGTTTATTGCCGTTGCTACTTTTTGGGAACATTTTCAGCCCTGACAATAATTGATATTTTTATGTTGATAATAGCGGGCGGCACGGTGGTGTGGTGGTTAGCACTGTCGCCTCCCAGCAAGAGGGTTCTGGGTTCGAATCCCGGGGGAACCAGGGCCCTTCTGGGTGGAGTTTGCATGTTCTCCCTGTGTCTGCGTGGGTTCTCTTCGGGTTCTCCGGCTTCCTCCCACAGTCCAAAAACCTGCATGTTAGGTTGCTTGGAGATTGGGGAAATTGCCCTTAGGAGTGAATGTGAGTGTGAGTGGTTGTTTGTCCTTGTATGTCCTGTGTGTGGCCCTGCGATGGACTGGCGGACTGTCCAGGGTGTACCCTGCCTCTCGCCCGTTGACCACTGGGATAGGCTCCAGTTCCCCCCGCGACCCCATGAGGGAATAAGCGGTATTGATAATGGATGGATGGATGTTGATAATAATCTATCCCAACTTTTCATAGAAATGAACCCTTATGTTTTCAGAAGTGCTGTAATTGAATTTATCAACAGGCACAATCTGAACAGCCTGGTGATACAACTGCTGAAAGGATTAAGAGAGGCAGTCACTAAGAGGGCAAAGTTTTTCTTTTTTTATCAGGGTATTTAATTAATTTATAATCTCTTCTAGAATGGTGAGTTCAACATCATTATTCACTCTCTTCATTTAACAGAGCGTAATCGATCAAATAGTTCAATATTGTTGTTGAACTGCTGTACATTAAGGAAAGCAAGTATTTTACAGATAAAATAAGAAATAATTTTAACTAGTTGCCAGGTTGACAATGTCTGTTCATGGCGGACAGGACTAAACTATGGAAAAAACCTGGCAACCGTGACTATGCGCTGGATACAGCAGACAGTATGGCGGACAACGAAAGTGATTTGGAAACAGACGGGCTTGAATTAGCTCTAGACACACTGTGTCTTAAACACTGCAGCGATGAGTCCTCCCTGAACAATAAAAACTATTGCACTGAGTTTTGTGAGGTAAGTTGGACTAATCTTTGGTGCCAATTAACCGAATAGTTGTCTGTTTATTGCTAAAGCTACTAGCTTCACCGGCTAACGCTAGCCTCCATACTAGCTCTGTTTATGTCGTTATGTCGGCACAACCTGTTCGAAAGTCTTCACGAATAGTCAAGCAGATTTTTAGAGTTTCAAACAAAGCTCCTGACTGTATAGCTTAATGTGACAACTATGTTTTTTCTCTGACATGTGTAAATGTCTAGCATGATGTCTTCTCAGTTAAGCTAAGCTAATGAACCCGATATTGTGAGGTTGAATAAGCTTTTAGGGATGTGGTGCACATGATATGACTGCTTTTATGAAATGGAGACTTTTGATTGACACTTGAGTTTGGAGACAACACAAATATCCCGAAGAGTTTGTTTATTCTTTAAGTAAAGGGTTTCCTTCCATTGTCATGGGGTTTAAATAGGAAAAAGAAATACTAGGTGTCCCAAACAGTTATTTGTCAGTGTTTGTTGATATGTTGCTGGTTAATCAATAAACTTTTCCTCAACGCTGCCTCAAGCATAGCGTTCTTAGATGTTATTGAACATAAGTTGCATCTATAGGGATTCTCATTGTTATCTTTTAAACGGTTATCAGAACTCTTACCTACTGGGTTATTGAACAGTTTCTTGCATTAATCATGTGGTTTACTTTGCCTATATTTGAATAATACTTAGACATTGGGATGTAATTTGACTACATCTAATGTTCTCCCACAGCTGGTTGAGGAATACACAGGGCAGTGGCAAGTTCCGCTCCCTCAGCTCAAGGTGCTGAGAACTGCACTCGGCAGTTTTACCAAAGCCACTGCTGCCTTCCCAGATGGTTGTCAGCACATCCAGTACGTTCTCAGCAGTCTAGCCTTGTGAGTACTTTGGTCCATGGGATCTTCTCATTATTTTCTAATAAACAGGGATGCTACATTTTACTCTATTGTTACAGGGAGTGGTGATAACATGAGAAATCCAGTAAAGGAGACTCGGCTACCATGTAGAGCAGCATTTGTAGCTGTTGTATTATGTTGTTATACTAAGGTCATCATTGACTTTTTGCAAGTAGCACTTAAAGATGGATAAAACAGTCACAATCTAACTGATATGAGTCAGTGATTTTTTTTTCCTGACCTCAGAAACGGCTTTGCTTTAAAATAACCAGCAGTGTTAATAGCATATTATATAAGTAATCATGTTCTAAGAAAGCTTCTTCAAGACCATAAGTTGTTCTGTTTTACTTATGTCCCACCCATTCTCTTGCAGGAGTTTCTTCGAACTGATGCTGTTTTTCAGCAAGGAAGAATTTGTTGAAGAGCCTTTAAAAGACATCCTTGATTCTTTTCAGGTAAAAACAAATAAGTGGCCACACTTGGCACTAAGAATACCCTGTTGGTTGTGAAAAGTGCCATTAAGAAAGGGTCCTCAATTGTAAGCAAATTTTGTCAACAACTATCTTTAAACCAGTGTTAGAAAAACCTTCTTTGTTTTGTCACATTCATGTTCCATGATTTAAAATGCAACATTCCACTCTGTGTTGTAAAATATATTGCTGTTAAGAGGAATTCATATAGGCTCGTTCTTAAGGAAGGAATTTAATTCTTCTTTTTTGTTTACAGAGGTGCCACTCTCAACTCCTGAGACACAAAAACATCCACCTGCAGCATGTGAAGCAGGTTATCAAAGGGGGAGGTCCATGGGAGAATCCAGTCCTGCAAGGTATCCTAAAGGAGACAGATTTGCCTCCCAGTGAAGGTACACACCACTTGAGCTTTTTTGTTTATGTGGACCTGGACTAACAAAGCTATTCAGACTGCTACTCACAGGAGAGCGAGAGCTCCCATCTTTCCGGAGTCTAAGACAACCTCTTTTCTCTGTGACAGTTGACGATTACTTGAGTACAGAATTGCCAATATTCTTGGAGTTGCGAGTTCGATATCTGCAAGCCTGTGAACGAATGCAGGAAGCCATGGCCCTGGCTAAAAGCTGCCTTGAAAATCACGAGGCTGGAAAGCATCTGTACTTTCACCAGGCCTACCTGACCTGCCTTTACAAGGCCTCACTATATGAAAACCTTCACAAAGAGGTAAGACTGGAAGAAGGTGGGGAGTGTGATTGTGTTCAGCTGGGACCTCATGAAGAAGGGAAGTAATTATGTTTAAATAGGCTGTAATTCACTTCACTGGTATTGTATTTTTAATGATGTTTTGATTTTTTTCAGATGGCAGAAATTGATGGCCGTGATGCAGTGGAGATAATCTGCAACACAGAGAGTGTGGAGAAAGATGAACTTCTTTTGTCGCTGTGTAAAGCTTTCCTCACTCGGCAGCTGCAAAACGGAGATATGTATTATATCTGGTAAGGATGATACTTTCATGTGTGCATGGGTTATTTTGATACCCATTGTAGTTGATTTTATTTTACAATGCTAAAATTCTCATGGAAATAGTAAATGTGGGTTTTCAGTAACATTTTAATCACTTTTAGTGAAGTGAAGGTTTGATGGTACAGGTGTGATGGTAGGAGATCCCCTGATGGATGTTTGTCTGAGTTTTTTCTGTCTTTACCCTCTTGCAGGGACCTGGTTTTCATCTGGAGCAGGTTGTATCTTAGGGCTCATCCCTCCCGACAAGGCTTCCTGGCTGAGTGCTTGCAGCTGGCCTCCTCTGCTACTAATGTCAGAGCCATCTTCCCCTTCGTCAAACTGGTCACCACTGAGGTGAGACCCCCCAGCACAGCATCATCTGAGGCTCATTTGTTGGCTGCAGAAGACAAATGCACTGTAATACAGCAACACATTGACTATAAAAAATTATGTTTAAAGAAACACTGCTCACTCATCATGTCTGGAGCAAAACCTTTAGTTTGGCTTTGGAATGTGTGTATTAATACTTGTTTTTTTGTCTTATTTTAGTAACCGCTGCTTTCTCTGTGTCTTTCCCTTTGAATAGCTTGGTACTGAAGGGGTCCAGGTGTGCGTGGAGCTCTGTGCCAGAGCCCTGCATTTGTGTGACAGGCAGGCAGACACTGTCACACAGTCACTGGTCTGCAAGACCATCGCCTTCCTGCTGCCTCATGACCTGGAGATCTGTCGAGCGTGCGCACTGCTCGTCTTTTGCCAGGAAAGGAGCCTGGAGGCATACCGGACCGTGTGCCTGCTCTACATGCATCCCGATCAGGAGCCACACCCCCACAACAACCCTGTCCGGACCAATGTGCGCTTCCATATTCTGCAGGTAGGAGGACAGACGTGTTAGCTCCATGTAAATGGATTCCATTTTATTACAAATGCATCATGAGTCCTAACGGCTGTGTTCAATGGGTTTTTTGTTTCCAGATGCTCAAGAATCGCCTTTGCTTTGACCCGGAATTTTGGAACTTTCTCACGCTCAGGGCACACTGTTTAGAGCTGATGAGCGACAATGTGATGAAGGATGCCGTACTTAGTGAAATGAAAGAGGAAGAGGAAAAGGAATCCAGTGTAGAACCTTTGGCAGCTAGCTGTGTAAATGGTTCATGCATTCTGGGTATTAAGTCCTGTCACTGCACTCAGGCGGCTACTGCAAATGAAGACCTGCCAGAAAAGAAACCTGTTGGTGAAGCAGAAAGAAAGTTTCTCCAATCAAATAACGGACCCCTGAACAGAAGAAAATGGAAAAGAATCAGAAATAGATCGCAGTCCGTGTCTGACGATGAATGCGATATCGCTAATGATCCAGAGATCAAATACAATTTCAAGTCTGCCATCTCGGGTAATAATAAGCGTATGTATTCTCTAAGGCACAATCACACTGACATGGAGAATTCCGCCTCTGTTAAGCTTCCTTTGAACCGCAAAAGAGAATACCTGTCCCGATGTGTAAAGAGCCAAATTTTGAAAAGGAAAGGCCGCAAGAAGAGGTGGTTGCAAGGTCTTCCAAGGCTGGAGCAGGTGCCAACAGCTAAAGAGAAAAAGGTAATCGTCAAAGTTAAAGGGAAAAAACGGGGACGGAAGCCTTTATCCAAACTGGAGTTATCTTATCCTGACAATGAAATATACCTCACAGAGGAAGAGACTCTGATTAAAGAAATGGACACAGACAATAAGGAGCAGGACACGCTTTGCCTGAAAAACAAGTGTCTAAAAGACAGCAAACTCGAGCATCTGATTCAACCCGCAAGAGAAAATGGAGATATGAACTCAGTCAATGGTAGCAGGGAAAAAAACCCAGAAGAATTTCAGACACGGATTGAGAGCCAGTCTTTTGAAAGCCCATGCTGTGAGCCCCGGGCAGATGTCCCCACCCCTGAAGCTGATTCTGAGCTCGATGGGCCATTGTTGGAGTTTATAGATTGTCCAGTAGAAATGTTACACAATTATTCCCTTAATTCCAAAAAGCTTGAAGCTGAGAAGCCTCAGTCTGCAGAATCTCAGCTCTCTGAGGAGGCCAATGGCATCATGGAGCAGGAGCCCCAGCCACAAGTGGAAGAAGACGGCCCAAAAGCAGAGGTCAGATATTGTTACTCGACTTTCTAACTGGGTATCAAAATGCAAACGTGCAATAAAAAGAAAGGTCCAATTAGAGTTTTATGCTTTGTTGAAGATGACCTATAAGAAAGAAAGACCCTTCATAACCACTCAAAAACATTAACTCTGATGGGTGTACTGTATACAAGTTGTATTGATTTACATACTAAAAGACAGAAAAACTGAATGATTTATTTTTGCTCAGAGCATAAAAGGCACTGAAAAGTAAAGAAAAGTAAAGAAAAATCTTGACTTTTAGACTTTTAGGATGGAGGATGCAGATCAAAAATAAAATCCTATTACATTAAAGTGGGAATTTTAAACCTTTTAAAAATATATTGATGAATGAAGGAACTGTTTGGTCTGGAATTCTTTAAAGAAAATGTCAGCTCCTGATTTTCAGATGTTTTTTGTGGATCTTTTTACATATATTTAAGATTGTTTCTTTTTTTATTTCAAGGTGAAAACCAAGAAAACTTGGAAGGACAGACTGCGCCGCAGTCAGCAATATGGTCATTTGACACTCCACTGCAACTTCTGCCACAAGAACTACAAGGGTTTAAATGTAATGAGGCATGCGCTCTCACACCTGAAGAGCAGAAAACTCCGATGCATCCTCTGTATGAAGCGCTTCAAACAGCTTCCCTTGGCCAAAAAGCATGTTTTGGAGCACATAGACGAAATGTGCAATCAGAAGCCCCCTGATCCGGAGCCATGCCCAGAAACAACTCCAGCTTCTAACGGAGTAACAGATGTGCCGGATATTCAGCACAGGCCACCGCCCGAAAATCAGGCCTCTGTTTCCGAAGATGAAACTCCGGAGCAGAAGGCCAAAGGGAGAGCTAAAGTGTCAAGCCTCAAGAGGGAAGAGCGGATCATCAGGAACGTGCGCACGCTCCTGAAGAAGACCTCCACGCTTTACAAAAAATCCAAAAACCCCGACGCAAATGTGGCGAAGCCCATCAACTTCAAGGACGAGCAGGTGGTCATCGCAGACGGCGTGGTGATCATAAAGGACTCTTCTGTGACGAATACGGAGGAAGAGGAGGAGGGGAAGGAGACGCTAGCAGGCGAAAATGGTTGCGGAGTGGACATCAGATACCACCTGTGCCCGTCCGACTCATGTGACAGAGTTTTCCTGAGGATCAGCTCTACCCTGACAAAACACGCCATCAAATGCCACAGCGGTGAAGAGAAGGTGCTGGAGAAGACTTTTATTTGGACCAAACGCAAGTGCACCTTTTGTTTCAGGTAAGAAGAAAATAGAATTTTTTTCCCATTTTCTCACTTTTTATTGAGTTTTTTCTGTTTTTATTACCAATTGAAACAGTTTTCTCGTTGTTCTTTGCTCCAACAGGCAGATCCAGTTTCTCCAGCATTACAAGGACCACATGAAGCTACACAACAACACACTACCGCACTTCTGCTTCCACCTGGAATGCACACAGCGCTTCCTGACGCAACAGGAGCTGAAGGACCACATCAACTCCCACAAGCCTTTCAGACCTCAGTGTCCATTCCCGAACTGTGACAAGCTCTTCTCCAGCTTACAAGGACTCTACGACCACGAGTGGAGGCACTACATCCCGGCGCCGCAGAAAGACGAGCTGGAGATGGGCCCCACCAAGCAGGTGCAGCCCAGCGCCGAGGCGCCCTGGAAGCAGAGGGTGAAAGTGGAGGAAATCTGGTT
Source organism: Menidia beryllina (assembly GCA_013363375.1). Taxonomy (NCBI): domain Eukaryota; kingdom Metazoa; phylum Chordata; class Actinopteri; order Atheriniformes; family Atherinopsidae; genus Menidia; species Menidia beryllina. The sequence continues at coordinate 8,730,468 of JABUIW010000214.1, forward strand.
GCAGAGTAAAAAGGGGCAGAGAGAGAGTGAAAATGAGCTCTTCGAGCAGCCTTCAAACAATAGTCAAAGTCAACCGAAATTAGAAAGCGGTTCAGTGGAAACGGCCAGCGAAGAGCACAAAGCAGACAGCAACGGGTTGGAGCAGCCGGCGAGAGAGAGCGGGGAGCTGATGCCCGCTTCCTGCGCCTCTTCTGCAAGCAGTCCCGGCAAGAAGGCGAAAAAACCGCCCAAAGACTGGGACGTCATAAATGTCCGAGACGTGGAAGACATGTCCACTCTGGCCGAGGGATTCCAGAAGAATATGGCAGAGCCACACATCACCGAGCACAAAACCTTCAAGCCTGAAGATCCCTCCTACGCCCCCTTCGTCAAAGCGCCCTTCGTCCGACCGCCGCCTTCTACTTATCTAGACGAGTCCCTGCTCTCAATGCGCAAAAGGAGGTCCACTGACCCCGCTGCACCTCCTCTTAAAAAATTTGCTTCCTACAACACTAAGAAAAAGAAGCCCCCTACCACGGAGAAGGAGAAGCAGGCAGCGGCGCCCGAGCCCAAGATCAGACACCGATGCGACAAATGCCTCTCGTCCTTCAGCAGCCCGGAGGAGCTGCAGAAACATCTGGCCCTGAACACCTGCTCTTCGCTCTTTGGCTTTGATTCAGAGGATGAAAGTTGATTGAAAAAGTCTCGAATGAAACTCTAGCCCTTTAAATGATTAACCACTGGTACCCTTCGTCTGCTTTAAGGAGACGACGAGCTGCTACGACCATTTCTCACTTCTACCACTATCTTTCTTCATGGATGTTTAGAATACTAATACCAACGGAATTGTGCCAAAAACCCTAATTAGTTATTAATCCACCTTTTCACAGCAATAATTTTGACTAATTACAGTATTTCTTATTATTGTGGTGTCAAATGTTGTGGCATCTATCTGATTTATTTAAAAATTGGTGACATTTTCTAAACTATTTATTTAAGAAAATATATGAGAATGAATTAACTGGTATTAAGTCCAGCTCAGTATTATTATTATTATTATTTTTATAAAGGTTTTACCGGCAGACACTCTTTCAGGTTTGGCCCATCTCCACCAAAATGATGCCAGAAACACACAGTGATGGATTTTATGCGCCTCATTGGCAGTTTGCCGTGTATAATGTTGACAGTTAGTCTTCCGAACGACTGATGCCTGGTTGTTGTGCTCTTAAATGTTTTTTGATGTTAAAATTGATCTGGATCAATCTTCCAATCGTACTTCAGAGTTAGCGTTCATTCATGGGGATTCTTAACCAAACTGCGTGAAGCGTGTATGTCATCTAATTATCTCCCTAGCACACATATCGTTTTTTTTTTGTGCCAAAACTGAAACTTGATTCAGACAATTCTCCTAAAAGCTGGTTGTGTAGAATTTTCTTGATGATGTTTCTGTATATACTAAAACTTTTTATTGTGATCTTTTTATGAAACTGCACTCAAACCTGCTTATTTATATGTATAAATGTTGATAGACTGTTTTTGGTAAAGGTCAGGCTGTTGCCCATCTATTTTTCTTAAAGAAAAAATAATTTAACTTGTTTGAATAAACAAATGTTAAAGAAACACCATTATTTTCTTGATGTAAATATGTGAATTGGAGTGGGCGTAAAGATGGAGATCACAAACTAAATGTTTGAAGTAGTCTTCAGCTGGAGGAAATAATGCACCGATTAAATTACTTAACCAAACCTTAACTCAATTGTGCACCTGACACAGAGTTGTAAAAGGAAACAATCATATTTTGGAAATACTCTACAACTCGTCGATAAAAAGAAAGAGCAACGTCTATTTAGTTCAGCATTGCATATTTACTGGTCAACATATTGCTTCACTGAGTACAAGAGAGCAATAAAACTACTTATTAAAGATAAATTGCATCACATTTTCCTGATACATGAGGTAATTATCTAAATAAGAACACGGAATGTTGATGTATGCAGACATTTTCTGTTCACCTTACAAACAAACATAACCATGTAATGAGGTGAGTGTAGAGAGAGTCAAAGTTGTGCTTTGTCACCTCATGGAAAAAATCCAGTGGATTGAAAAGACAATGATGTCCAACATTAACCAGCTTTTCGTTAAACTATGACTGACCTTTCTAATAGGGCCCTGGTTTAACAGTAGATCTAAATAACATTAGATACGACTAGCTCCTACGGCTACAGGTTGACCACTAGCCCATGCTCTGACACATGCAACCGTTGCTTTGGTGCTGGCTTCTAGCCTCATGAAAGAAAACACATATTCAAACTTTTGATACAATGATGCTGTCTCACAAAGACACACACACTGGGAAAAATAAGCAGACATTTGTAAGACGTGAAAACATGCAGCATTCAATATTAAATAACCTGGGTACACATATTTCACTGACCTGAGAATGTAAAATCACTCAGAATAACAAAACCGCCTGTAAAATTAAACATGGTATTAAGCTAAAACTTTGAAGGTTTGGTAAAAATCCTATAACACAAAATCACATCCTTTCAATCATATTGTGTGAATTTTGTTTGTGTGGAAACAAAACAGTCTGACAACAACATAAAAAAGAACAGCTGTCTGATTAACTGATATAGAATTTTTGGCAGAATTGCAGAATAATCTTCCAATTTTACCAGACGTGCTGGAATAAATAGCATGTAACTAAATATTCAAACACGCATCAAGAGTAAACATTTATCTCTGCAAACACAGGAAGAAGAAATGTGCCTCAATGGTATTTAAAGATGGCATTAGCCATGCAAAGTGTCAGAGTGCATTCCAAATCTGTGGAGATTGTAAATGTCTGTGCCAAAAAAACACAGCAGTGGCACTACTCCAATTCATAATGGAAGACCAGGATAAAAAATAAAGGGAGAAATTCCACGAGAAAGGCATGCAAGCTCAAAAAAAGACAGAATTACCTCAAAGGGCAGGAACATTAAAAAAAACAGTACCTCATCACAGGCCTATCAGCTGTGAGGGTGAGACAAAATTAACTCAATTTCTAAGCCTAACGAAAGAGAGCTTGCTAGTAGTTATCTGCACATATACCGGGATCAAAGATGCTCTGACAAACAAGATTTTAAAATATTTCTACAAAAGTGCTCTACAGCCACATGCTGAGTGGTTCATGTATATACAGACATACATATATAAATATTCATATATGTGTATTGATATTTTCTCTTGGACACAAAACCAATATTCAATGTTAAATTCAGGTGTCAAATACAAGAACGAGATCCCTTTATTTTTCCTTAAAGGCAGCATGAAGCCTAAGACTTCTTCAGGCTGTAAGTTCTGTTGAAATGATGGACAGTATTAGTGTAAAGTCTTTAGTCTGCTACACATAAAAGAGTTTTGTAAGTTCAGAGTATTGATATGGCTTGTAAAGGCGGCATCTGCTTTAATTAACTGTGCCATAGGAAAAACCCAACCAGAGTGGATCTGGACTGGGAGCATAGTGGTAATCTACTACTCCTGAGCTGCACACACAGGGGAGCACAAAGCCCTCCTATGGACTCCTTTAAACGTATTGTGTGCATGACATCCAAAAATGGGGTGCGGGAGCTTTTAATAAAACCTTAAGGGTTGACAGTGGACAGATGTTAGGAAACTGCAGAGAGCGGGCTCAGTGGGAGCTGTTGGAGCTCCAGTCATAAGGGAGGAAGCTGACTTTAGTCTTCCCAGCAGAAAGGATGCCCTGCAGGCTTGTCTTCTTTGGAGAGTCACTCATGTGGTCCAGCACCCATTTCAGCAGCTGGGGAAAAAAAGACAGGAAAGAGGGTTTTTTTTTGTGCCCACTAGTTCAGAAAAATGGACCCAAGTAGATATTCATTCAATATGTTTCTGTAAATTCACAAGTACATTCTCATCGGTGCCTCCAAAGTCAGCCTTGTACCACTTGAATATCTGACTGAGTCGCACTTCTCCTTTCCCAGAATCTACCACACAGGCATCGTCGTTCTCCAGAAAGGCCTCAGCTGCTGTGCGGAGCTGGCTGTCAATATCCTGTGGGGTGGAAGGGCAGTAAATCAGAAGCTATTATACTTTACATGTTGTACAAGGCATGCTAATCTGGATCCCATACTGCTATATCCTCTGTATTTATGATCAATTAGGCTTTAGAAATGAGGCAACACCAGGACTGTGATGTATTTACCTGCGGGGTGTATGTTTTGATAGGTGGGCAGCCCTTTGCACCACAGTTCAAGGCAAAGTGAATGAGGGGCTCAGCATCCGGAAGCGCCACCTTGTGGAGAAAACAACAAAAAGTAAGGATGACATTTATTTACTCTACAGAACTCAATCACTCTGTGAGAGACTGGGCAGCACATCCGGACACCTGAAGCCGTGGGTCGGTTTTGGAGAAGGGTCTCAGCAGCTGTGCCACACCCTTCCTGTTCCCCCGGAGGACACCATTCTCAATGTCCTGCAGCGTGAAAACCTCTCCTCCAATCAGGTAGCTCACATAATTGAAGAACTAAAAAAAACAAACAAAAAAACACAAACAAGCACTTTAAATCTTATTTTTCCAATGTTTTTATACATGTAAATGCAATAAAAAATATATCACAACTCCATTTAATAATTTTAATAACAGTGTTGTAAACAACAAGGAGCTATAATTAACACACACAAACCAAACATTTTGTGAATGCCCAGAAGCTACATACAGAATCCCTGGCTTCATTTTGCGAGTGTATCATTATTAAGTTTCTCTTCCTTACTCTGTATCTCTGCCACATGTTGGTGGGGGCCCCCAGGCGGAGGTACCCATGGATGACTAAGGCATTGTAGATGTTGATGAAGAAGGCCAGTTTCTCCTCCCGGCTCAGGGACAGCAGCTCCACCCTCTGCAGCTGAATGGCTAGCTCACAGTAACGCTCAAAAACAGGGTCTGCAGACATACCCTTGTAGTCCACAGACTGCGGGAGCAAGAACAGCACTCAGTTTATCTCCCATACATTTGGAACAGAAGTGGTAAAAAGCTTTACAAATTAAAAAGACACCAGCCATTAACTTGGTTTACACAACAACTAATGCTACTTGTGAACACAAACAGCTCCGTAGAACTGAAAACACTGCATGGAGCATGTTCTTTTACACGTATGTAGTCACAGAAGAGTCTGAAACATTGGTGAAAACCCACAGTGAACCAGTGAATCTCTGAGAACATTACCTTGCCGTCAGCAGACAGATGTTCTGAGAACAATTTCAGAATCATCTCTCGTAGAAGCAGAGAGAGCTCAGAGGCTGATGGAGAGACAGAGAACGACAGCATTAAAGTTACATGGGCCTTAACTTTTAGCTGAGACTTTCAGAGCTCAGAGAGGAGTCACTGATTACTTTTGGCCTGAAAAACAAGTAAACTAAGGCATTGTAATTGAGTCCTAAATTATTTATTTGTTAAACAACACATTCCATGTGGAACACCAGAGCAGGTCATTCCCAAGTTGACCAGCGTTTTCACTAAACTGGGACAAAATATGAAGATGTTCACAGAGCTGTATAACAGAAAGGTTAAGTACATCCTTAAAGTAGCTTCAGAAAATGAATCCCATTGAAACGACATCCATAAAGTTATCGGGATCAAGCTAACTTTGTTGAAAGAAAAATCAGCTCATAATTAGAAAAGATTAAGTAGACAAGACCAACATTAACCCCAAGATTACAGTTTCTTCAGTGTTGTACAGCTGGAAATAGTGTGAGTTAGCGCCCCAGCAGCAAACATGCATCACAAAGACAGATCTTATGGCCACCAAGAAAATTATAATAGAGAGGAAATTTAAAAAATACAAGTCACAATAGGTCAAAACACACCAAACCTGCAGCAAAGCTGAGCATGGGTTTGAGGCATGGCTTTAAAGATGTAACCTTTTTTTATTTAAACTCTGTACTTACTAATAGCTTATATGTTGAGCGTCTACATTAGATGTACAAAAGCTAACTTCTAAGTTCTAAGATCAGACCATGAGTTATACTCTTGACCATGCTTCAGCCTGTAACATCCCAAATTTCTGTGGCACAATACACAAACCCAAATGAACCCAAAAGTAACATGAGCCAAGCAAGCAGCCGTGAAAGAACAGGGATTAGAATGCTGAAGGACACGGCTCAGCGTGAACCTGGAAGCTGATGAGCGTTTGCTCCACTCCTGACCTACCCCGTATAGGACTGCAGGCTGCAGTCTGTCCTGAGTTGAGGGCTGAATGAGGGTCGTCCTCCAGCAGCCTGAACAGTGAATCCATGGTGTCTTTTCCCTCGCCAAAACCGCCATCTTTCTGCCCACAGCCACGCACACTGACCATGTACTTCTTCTGCAACAATGCCTGACCTGTATTACAGGCCTCAGCCGTGGCTAGCACACACATGGCCACAGTCAGCAGCGGACGCGACTGGATTTCACTATGTCACATGGACTGTCGTCAGCCCAGTAAGCTATCACGACTCACACACAGAGGTGTCATAGCCCTACTTACCCATGCCCTTCTCCTTTTGCAGCCAGTCAACCAGCTGAGCGCCTGAGAAGCTCTTTTTGTACAAAGTGAGCCCTCTCCTATGACTGCCAATCACACCGCCATGCTTGAGGTCCTCTACCAGGTCTGCCAACTCATCTCTCTCACATTTAAACTCTGCATGGGTAGGAGTCATTCCAAATCGTGAATAAACACACAGAAATACATATAAAAGAAAGAACTGTCGTCCAGCAAATTATTGAATAAACCCAAAACAAGCTAACACCTGTCAACTCAAGCTAACAACTGCCATATATATTCTGTCCATTAAATGTATGGAGATAAACATCATAAGATGTTCTATTCATAAAAATATGGATGGATTATAAGATTTTGTGATTCTTGTGTTTTCTCCACTGAATTGAGAAAATGTATCATTACAGAATTTGCCTCACACAGAAAGGGTAAAAAAAAACTCCACTGTCAAATTATGTGTGTATAGAAAAACAGCCTCAATTGAGCAAATAGCTCAAACTTTAAAATACATTACAACCCCGCTCACTGCTTTTATAACCGTGTAATAGTACCGGAGGAACTACATTGGGATAACAATAGATTCAAATAACATTTTTTCCCACAAACATCTGTGCATGATTCCTGGTGAAAAGACTATTTGCACTGTAGAGTGCTTAATAATCACAGATAATGAGGTCCTGTGGGCTATCTGCTGGTGCTGGGCTCATCCAGAGTATCACGTTCCTGTATCAACTGTCTGTGTTAGCCTACGCCACAGGAGATAAGCATAGACTCATAGGCACACACACACATTCACACATTTTGCTAAACATAACAAAAATGTCCACATCAGCCAGCGCTATTTCATAACCACTCACTGTTATTGGCACCCCCTCAAACAAAGATGACTGTGCAAAACCAGCCCTGCTCATTTTTTTGTATTTTTCCATCAGTGTTAGAAAGACATGATCTTACCCTAAGCTCCGACAAAAAAAAAAGGAAAAAAAAAGAATCCTTCCCCTTTAGTGTGTCATTTCACCATTTCCAAACCTTTTTCAGAGGAAATTGAACAAGGCTGACACAGATCTCATTTCTAAACGATTTCTTCACCTTGAAAATGACAAAAGTGTTACATGATGATTTCAACCCCATGTGAGGTGTGGATTTAAGACAAGTTTAATTCCAAACGATATTTGTTCCAGTTGAACTGCTTCAGTTTAGTAGCTGTTTTTGAACATAAGAAAGTAAGGATTTAAAAAAAAATATTTATTCTAAATAGCTGACCTTCATCGTTTTCCACTGGCCCATCCTGTGATGACATCTCCGGTAATGGGGGAGCATCTGCTGGAAGAGGCTCCTCTTTGACCAAAGTCACAAGCCTCTGGAGTTCACTGGGAGCCTGAGATTGTAAAACACATCAGCAAGCCATGTAAAACATTTGCTCAGCTCTTTGACTAAAAGCATTTGCTATCAGTAGGAGTCTGTCCTCCGTCCATCTCACCAGTTTCTGCAGGTCATCGTTACCACCAATATGAACGCTGTTAAAGAAGATCTGAGGTACGGTGCTGCGCCCGGTCAGCTCCTTCAGCTTCGCACGCAGCTCCGAATGAATGCCGATATCCACATCACAGAGTGGCACTCCCAGCTGCCTGAGGGTGGCCTTAGCCTGCACACAGTGTGGGCAGCCTTGGATGGAATATACCGTTACCCGCCCAAGAGGACTGCTCTCAAACTCTTCCATCTGCAGCAGTAATGAGTAGACATGCAGTTTGAGAACATTGTACATTTGAAAATGAGTCCAAATGACAAAACCTCATCACCATTATTTTTTTTTACTGCTCTTTGCTATTGAGCTTGCAGCGATCATTGGAAGTGTTGCAGTAAGGCCCCTCTTGGAACATTTATCATGAGGATATAGTTTGTGATCATGGCTGAAATCTCTAACTGGTGCTTCTCTCTTATTTGAAATCTTATGTTCAAGGCAGTTCGCAACCTAATTCCTGGTTTGCACAATTTGAGTTACTTGCTCAATAATGGGCTCAAACTGTCAAACTCAGGTGAACTAAGGTCGAAGTCCTGGGTTTTGCCTTTTAGTACGACAAGTTAGACTGGACAATGATATACATTAAGCCTTTCAATGTAAACAACAGCCCATGAAAGCAACAACTTACAATAATAAACGTCACCTGGTCGTTTCCTTTATTTCTAAATAAACGCTCAGAATATGAAGCAAATGTGTACCATTTGTCTGAATAGGGAATGGGGAAGTTAATAATTGACCAAAAAAGAAACAAAAAACGAAAAGCAATCCATGTGAAGTTTTTCAATATATACTTTTCTATTAAATAAACATCCCTTCTTTAAAGTAAAAAGTGCATGGCAAATATTTTCAACAAAACTAACTAAAGTTATTAGACTGGACTGTCGCTCACATTTCAGTATCCATTCGAAGATGGTCATATCGATAACCAGCTGAACTAGATTATGATGAACTGATATCAACAAACGACGACAAAACATCACCTTTCGGTCTTCTGCTCTCCTCCTTGTCACAGGTATCTAATTAAAAAATCAGGAGCGGTTGTTTCAGACAGGTTATTCACAACATGCTAATTGACAATCCGCTGAAACGCGAGCAGAGAGTTTTTACTGCAGGTAAATAAATCTGCTGACGGCGCATCGCTACTGCGCAAGCTAGCTCCCTTTAGCTGCCGGCTAGGCAGCGTCTGGTGATGCCTTCATTTGCGCTCTTGTAAATTTGAATATTCTAGTGCAACCCAACATTAATCAAAACACGAACTATTGACCACGTTGAATAGAAATTCCTGAGTTATTATTACGAGAGACTAATTTTTCCTTTCCAAACTTTGTATTTATGTAGTCTAATTTTATCCTTAAAGACAAAACCCTTATGTAAAACACCCTACATCCGAATAACATATATTATATAATAAACAAGCAACTCTGCAATTCTGTTATTGCCAATTTAGAATAATGTCCAAACTGATTTTAACCTTTAACTAACATTTGCCTTTCAAATGCACAATGTCATACGATAACATGCATTTCTCCATTCATCATGGTTGTTTTGCCTTTTAAAACGGAATGTCAGCTGTTTAACACCAATAATGACCCTCGAAATACGGTGGACAAATGTTCAATAATAATGGCGAGATATAAAAAAATTTGCAATCATTGCTTTGAGTCGGACGTAAAGCACTGAAACTTGTTTCAGTACGGACGGATTTATAGTAGGACGCGTACGGAAGAAGTACCGTAGTTTTAATTATTTGCAAACATGTCAGGGCTATCAGAAACAGAGCGTGTTGGATTTAAAAAGATATTGAGCTCATTGACAACAGCCGACTTGTTGTCGCTAAGTGACACAGTCACAAATAAGATGATAGTTGTGGAAAATGTCACAGGTAAGGTTTAAATTTGTACCAGAAAGCAAGGGGCAAGTAAATGAGCTACCAACGTTATGTTGCTGCACTGAGAAGTGACTGACTGCCAGAGACTGCGTCCTCAAGTGAATGTTCTTTTAAAAGGACTACACTTAATTTTGTATGACTTCCCCATAAAGTCAAATAATTGTCATTTGCTCGTAAACTAGCGAAATAACAATGCAATACTCCTCTGGTCGATTGTAGTGTTTCTAAAATAAAGCATTTCGTTTTCTTCCACTTACCAATCTCTCTCTGTAGAGGCCGTGGAAACAATTCTGTCCTTCTCTAAAAATGCAGAGGAGCTCCTAAAAAGAAAAAAGGTTAACCGTGAACTAATATTCAAGTACTTGGCCAAAGAAGGGGTGGCGATGCCCCCCAATAGTGAGAAACACCAGCTGGTGAAGAGGACGCTGGAGCTCTGGTCGTCAGTGAAGGTGAGGGACTAGAAGTCCAATGGTCTTAACCAGATTATGTGGTTCAGTGAGAACGAACACGTAAATAACCAGCACAAACATGTCTCTCCCTCTGAGGTTGATGAGGAAAGGCTGCTGCCCACGGCATCCGATTTAAAAGATATAAAAACTGACGTAGGTTTTGATCCACTGATCATGGGCCAGCAGTTCTGCCAGTGGTTCTTCCAGCTCTTGAACAGTCAGAACCCTTCACTGGGCCAGCAGCCTCTAGATTGGGGCCCACAACATTTCTGGCCAGATGTGCGACTGCGCTTTATATCGAGGTAAGATTACATCCATAATGAGCAGAAAATATACTTCAGGCGAAGTGAAAAAACGTGGAACTGATGCTGATGATGTAGTTTGTTAACCTGTCTGTGTTCACAGGAGCTTTTGATTTTTTTATTAGAACTTATGCTCTGTGTTCTTCATATTGATTTTATTGAAGACAAAATTAACTATAACATAATCTGCCTCTCATAGAGTTGCCTTTGAACAGATGGATGAGCTTCTGGGTGCTGAACTGGTCAGCCAGCGTCTCTTGGCCCTGACCAATGGAGAGCGCCTACTCCTTAGTCCCAACCTGGAGCCTCAGGGCCTCAAAGCCTTGGCCTCCCCCCACGGGTTGGTGCTGATAAGTGTGGCGGGGACTATCCACAGAGACACAGCCTGTCTTGGCATCTTCGAGAACATTTTTGGTCTTATCCGCTCACCACTGGACAACACCTGGAAGATCAAGTTTGTCAACCTAAAGATCAGAGGACAAGAGGCTGTGGATGGGGGAGACGTGTCAGCACCTGCTCTGAGCTACACTTCAAGTGAACTTCTGCGTCTTTGCAACTGATAAAATAGACCCTTTTTAATTACAGTAATTCATTTACCCTGGGATGGTTTTAATTATTGAGCATGCTCACTTTTACTTTTTCTCTTATTGAAATTGCCTAACTACATTACAGAGATCACTAAGGGGTTGGTATAGCTTGCAGCAACTTTACAAGCACAAATCCATTTTCTACTTTCCTGTCTGTTACGTAGTCATGTAAAGGTTGACAGCTCAGAGAAAAATGGCATTTTCAGTTGAGTTTTTCCTTGTTAAAATATTCAATTCAATTCATGGATTTCAAAAAGGTTTCTTTTTTCAGTTTTTATCAGAGAATTAATTTTTCATTGCTTCTCACCCTGGAGACCTTTTAGTAATTACTTAAATATACTGTGCAATGTAAGCTCTAGATTTGGACATGTGCCTTTTGTTGCATATAATAGAGATTTACTTTTAAATAGGAAATGTTATTTTGTAAATATGTAATATAGTTGTGTATATCTCTGGTGTAATTATAATTGTGTATTGTACATTGGAAGAAGAAGAAATGTCTTAAAGTGACAATAAAAGGTCCAATAAAATAGGCATTATTGCAAGCATTTGATATTTTACTGTCATTTGAATATAAGTTTTCCATAATATTGACCAGTTAATTAATATTCTCACCCACCAAGCAAACAGAGAAAGTCTTCCAGTGCAAACATCGTTGCTGTGTTTATTGCATAAATGAAGAAATTATGTTTTTTTTTTAATCTATGTACATTAGGAGTGGTTACCAAGACTAATGCATCTCAAAGCATCAATTATGAATAAACTTTCTTAATCAAAGACTGTATAACTAGAGTTGATTATAATTATAGTGATATAAATGCTTCTTCATCAACTGCAGTGCTGCTATTGACCATAGAGCCCCCACCATCTGTTTTCCTATTTCTCAATTATAATGCTAAAAATACATAAAAGGCTATTGAAATGGAATTAATACATACGTTAGATACTTAAAAAACTATCAAAAATGAGTCCATCAGGACTCCATAATTTGAATTCATGTTAGATTCATGACACTCAGTTAAATGTGGAAATTTTACTTTTTTGTCTTTTTGTCCACCATCACTTTAAAGCTTACATCAGTTTACACTGTTTATTATTTTCCAGTCTTAACTTTGAGTGACCTGATGTGTGGTTTGGAGTGCTTTGGCAATTTGGGATTGTAAAAGTGATCTATACTGTTGCTGCTTTAGCAGAAGTTACACTGAGGCACTATGTTTGATAGAAGAGGAGATGATGCTCCTCCATACATGCTCCCAGCACAAGCTTTTTTTATATTGATATAATCATGCAGGGGTGGAGGAAATGGCCTGATCTTTTTTTTTTCTTTTTCTAATGCTCTGTGTATTCTGTGTATTGTAATTTTGCATAACATTTGCATGGTGGAATATTTTGCCCAAACTGAACAAAAAAACACTATTTGCAATTCCTATTTCCCATTCATCTTTCTACTCTTTAATTTATTTGAGTTTTTTTTTGTTAGCTCATGTATGCGTGGAATGAAAAAACACATCAGCCTGTGGCCTCGCTTCTCTGTTCTTGCCTTTTAGGGTACAAGACCAGAATGCATATAATTAGAATGAAAATGGTTAAAAGATCATCTTTTTCCCATATATTTATCATTTTCCAAGCCTTTTAGTTTTCACTCTAGATGGCGTAGACTGACAGTCTGTCACACCATGCTGGAATGATTTCACTCTTTGGTCAGACATCTATCTTAAAAATACACATTCACCAGCTGTGGTGGGACAGACGAGCTCTGATGTATCACACATGAGTTCTTAATGGGTCACAGTGCCATTTGATGTGAGTGTTTACGATGAACCCTGACTCCAGATAACGGAAGATCTTGAAGAAGGAAATATGTCACTTCTCTTGAAATGTCTGAGAACTACACAGGGCATTTGTACTCATCTTCTCTATAGGACAGACATGTCAAATGGCAGGGTCAGGGCCTGGCCCGGAAAGTCCCACTTTTCTCAGTAGGGTCTAAATGCATTTGGTGTGATCCAGATCCTACTCTGGGGCGAGTGTACAACGTAGAATTAGAGCCGTGAAGGACTGATTGACTTGATTAGATTAGCAAATTAAGAATGTATCCCTGGTGCTGCTTTGTCTTTCACTCATTCATATTCTTTATCCATATTTCAGCTGCACAAAACATCACTGTGTATACTGATGCAGGGTTCCTAATCTTTTTTTGTTTCTACTGAGTCATCCCAGGAAAGGCATGCAGGGCCTGATGAGGGCACACTGTGTCAATATGACTCTGTGGGATTGTGGGAAATGTTACATGTGGGAAATTATTCTTGGCAGGCCTTTTCAAAAGCCCCAGAAATAGTTAATATCTGTGACTATATGGGTCGGAGCCGCATGGCTGTATGTGCTTTACAGTACCATAGTTGTGGTGAAGAGGAAACCACTGCAGCCATTGATCTCAGCCTGTTCACCCCTAAGAAAGAATAACAAGCCTTTTGCCTTCTGTCTTTATGGCACTTGGCTTCTCGGCGTTTTAATAAGCGGTTTGGGCACGGGCGCAGCTCTGACGCACAGGTTCAAAAATACCGCTGCTGTGGCGTCTGGGGATGGTTTTCTCTGCAGAGGGATTTTCTTTCCTTTTTTTGTGTCCCCTTTCCCTTCCTCCAATAGAGGAGTGTGTTTCTCATAAAGAAATGTGCTAAAGATTTAGACCCAGACCTCTTTGAAACAGCTTGTGGGTGGGGAGCCCTTTAGAAAACTGCTTTAATTTTAAATCCATTTTTTTCCACTTAGATATTGGCTGCTTGGTTGCTGATGGGTCCCCAAGAAAACCCCTCATTAATGATTAGTGATCACTTAATTGAACACTTTTAGCTGACTGTCTTAATGGTTTTATGGCTCTGAAGGGGATTTTTTTTTATGACAGGGGCAGTCATTTTAAAACACATTTTAAAGTTATTTAATTCAAATGAAAAATATTTTGAATATACATATATATATTTAAGAATATTAATTATATCAATTATATATTAATTGATTCCACCCTAAAAAACCATACAATTTGTTAGTAATGTATAAAATGAAATTGCATTTTGTTCTACTCAATAGACATAATTTATTTTTTTCTTCCAAAATCAGATCTTGAATATCTTAAACAGACAATATTCATAATCATTCTAATATCTCCTCTCTATATTGAGTAAATATGTCATGACCCTTTTTGCCAGCATGAGGCCAGAAGAGGGCAGACATGCTACACGCTTGAGAATAAAAGCGTTGATCCCTGTACATTGGGAAAAAAAGAAGAAACTCTTAACTTTATTAAGGAAACCCATCAGTTCATAAGAGCAAAGTGAGTGAGCTGATGTTATCAGGCCATTTCTATCCAGCTACATTCTTGAGAGAAACTGTAAATTTTTCTTGCATGAATTGTCCTCCATTAAAGTAATGGGCTTCTAAGAGAGAGAGACGTTAAACCGTTGGCTTTTGTTATCACAAGAGCATGTATTTCACAAGTTTCAGTGTTGGTAATTTATCTGTGCTGCTGAAGGAGTCAGAGGCAGCCTCAGTGCCACATTATCTATATTCTGTATTATATGGACAACAAAGAGCTGGATTTATGTGAATAAAGCAAATCAATCAACCTATTATATTTCCCCTACCAACAAAACACGTTAGGAGAGAATTCAGTCAAAGTTCGACTGAGTTGTTTTTGTCATTTTGTCCAACTTGCCCTCCAACCCAACAGTGTTTCATAAAGCAGCGAGCGCTAAAACAAGGTCAACAATCCATATTTCTCCAACCTATCTGCATCTGCGGAGAAGTCTGGCTTTCTATTGTTTTTGGTTATGGAGCTGTCAGACTGCTGTGATCTGTTGCAAAGGTTTTATTTGAACTTTTTTAAGGTTGTATTTCTTCACTATATATATATATCTTAAAAGACAGATGTGTCTTATTAAAGACTTCGAGACACAAGGCCAGCCTGAATATTCCATAAAATAATATATCAATCAAAACTCAAGCTGTGCTAATATTTCCCTGTTAGAGGATTGCTGGAGTTCAGAAACATGGTGAATGTAAATTATTTTTTTGTGAGTATGCATGAGTATCACATATTTAACTTCATAATCTGTTTTCATTATGTTCGCCAATGTTTAAATTGAAACAATTTCTCCATTTTAGCACATATTGTGTCAGGAAAGGGAGTTCATATCAGGCCCTCTCTTGGCTTGCATCCCTCCATGCGCATTGTTGTTTCACATAAACATTGGAAATGCGAGACCATCTGGGGAGCAAACGCCACTCAAGCCAGAGATGAGGGAAAGGATCCTGGGTGGTGACGCTGTCATTTAGTGTCATTTAAAGAAAACAGCCAGCATAGCTGTTTCTGAGAGTATCTAGTTTTGATGTGTTTATTCATTGTCAAGCAGACGTGTGCTTGAAGGAATGCACATGCATACATGGATGTATTAATCAGTAAACCCTGAGGCAACAATGGGGGTTACATCGCTCACATTGAGATGTACTTTAGTTGTGCTTGCACACATTTCCCTCTGCACTTTCCTCCTTATCTCTTTATTTCCCTCTATCTCTCTTTTTCACACATAGTAGCTCCACTGTGAAGCTTTGCAATGAGTCCCTTTCGTATGCAGCCCAAGGGCCCCTGTGAGTTCCGTCCCTTGGCTCTCAAACTAAACAGTGGAGATGGTGTTATCTGAATGCTGCCAGGAGGTTGTCAGCTTGCATTGGGCCGGGCTGACCAAGTGGCCGGTTGGCGGATGCACATCCGTGCCAGGCTCCCATCGCCTTCCCTCCGTGGACATCTGCTGCGTGTGGAAAAGCTGTGGGGTTTGTCTGCAGTTGCATCTTAATCCTCCATCTCTTCAGCTCAGGCTATGCCTGGCCGAGCAAACCAGTTTTGCTCACTTTGCTTGTATTAATTGCCCTTGCATGGCTCCCTTCTGATTGCGCTCATTAATTTCAATTCCCCTGGAAGCCGCCACCACTGTAGCTGCCTTTATGTGTACACATGTATAAATAGGCACTCATTCCCATGTACATGTGTTTTTTGAAGGGTGGCAAATGGATGTTAACTCTGACCTGCAAATTAAGGAGGGGCAACAAAATTGTCAGGTTAAGCAGTATCCTTTTAAACTCGTTGAAATAGAGGTTGTTGTCCCTTTTCTCTTGACCTGCAGCTTTGTGATGTATTGCTCAAAAGCGGTGATAGTGAGGGAAAAGATACCTTTCAAAATGTTTCAGTTTTGTGGTTCTTTCCCCTTTAATCCCTTTATTATGGATCTCAAGGTAAACCTAAGCCTGAATCTTTAACAGATTATTCATATTGAGATTATTCATATTGAGAATTAATTTAATAAAATTTAGCTATCAAGCCATTTAACACACAGCCAGCAAACTGTATTTTGTTTTGAATGATAGTAGAATCAATTTGCATTGTGTACCAGTCAGCCTTAATATGATGATGACCCACCTGATATTAAATAAGACAATTTTTAGTTACAAAATAGCCAGTATGCAGGATGCAAACAATTGTGGTATATCTTTGTGGATTGGCCTTGTTTCCTAAACAACCTGTCAAATGCTGCTGGATTGGCATTTGGAATGTTTGGAGGCTGGGGACCCACAAAAGTGCAGCGTCAAGTTTGAAAACTGTGTGGATTAGCATTTTCTTTTTCCTTTTTTTTTTTTTTTGCTATTTCATACTTTCATGGCAATCTGCAGACTTTTGGACCACCCATGATTTTAACTAAAACTAAATTGATGTTTTAAGATGGATGTGTAATAACATTCCAGAACATTTTCCAGGATCCACTTCTGTTTGACATGTTCAAAGTCTACCAGGTCGTAAAGAGAGTGACAGCAGATAGATACTGTCCTGTAATTTTGATATAAATTTTAAAAGTTGATATATTTATCTCCTGACCCATCCTACCACTGACAGAAAAGTTTAAATTATACAAAACATAATGCTTATGGCAACAACAAAGTTATATAAACACATTGGTTTAAGAAGATTGGGAGGAAAAAAAGAAGATTAAGTGTTTTATTAGATAAAATGTGCTGTGAAATGTAAACATGAGCTTGAAACAACATAGCACCAAGAGTCATGAAATCTCTTTCAAGCCTTACCTTGAAGCCACATCTTCTTAGCTGTAGGTTATGCAGGTAAATTAGACACTAAACCCCCCAAACACTCATTGAAGGATTTATGTTTTCTGCGTGCCAGAATGTGCAGAGTAGATTTAATCCCCAGTACTATTATTTGTGTTTTAAAACGAGAGTGATGTACTCAGTGTAGCTACCTCTCAGCAGCAACTAAGTGGATCTCTGGAGCAGTAAAACTTTCCCATAATTCCAAGTTGTGTGGCCTCTTGCTTTCTGTCACCTTTTCACCTCAGAACCTGAGGTTTTTCTGGGAAAGTGGGCCTTCTGGATTGACTCATCAGGCAGCTGTACCTTAAAGGGCCTCATGGGGGCATCACCATGAGGGTCACTGCTTTGGGCTGTGATTTGACAGCCAGGCACAAATAAAAGCCTCTGAAGCTTGACAACTTCCTTGCTGAGCCCACCTAACCCAATTAGTGAAGCAGTCTTCAGTTTGAGAAAATGAAAACATTCCGCACCCGATTTCCCAAGACAGTAGTATTGGTTTATTAAACCCATTTCTTGTTTCACCCCCTTCCTGAGATTTTCAGGGACTGATTTTTATGGTTCACCAAGGAGTGACTTAACAACTTAAAGTCATGCCAGTGGGCTGTGTATAGACTGTACTCCTGGCTGTGCTGTATCCTGCAGACAAGCGAAAGTGCTTTACATCCCTACCTGCTGAGATCTTTCTAAAGGACGCCCAGATAATGAGCACAGATTGCATCAGCTCGGTGGGTGCTTAAAGTCATCATTACCCAGTGGGCTGTATAGGCCATGGGGCTGCAGACGCTAGAGGGTGAAGACAAAAGTGAAAAGAATGAGTGCTCTGGAAGGTCATATTGATTGATAAAGCACCCTGCGGATTGTGCTGTGGCTTGCTCAATCCCCAAAGCATGTTTGTTGTAGGATACTAGACAGCTGCCTGAAGGCCCTGAACAACGCAGACAGGCAGAGAAAGACAGTGAAATCAATGGCTGTCTCACAAAGGGCTCTTGTAAGTTCTTCCCAATCATCTAAAGTGGCTCTCTTGGCACATCTATTTGCACCTACCCCTGCTGGAAAAAGCTTGATTCATTACAGTCTCTTCGGCATCAGAGTGTTCTTTCATTTGCACGCCTACACTATAAGTAACAAACGAGAGCTGAAGAAAGATTAAGTTCTTACGGAGGTGCGAGCATTCTCGCATTAAAGAGAGACTTGCAGACGTCAGAAACAGCACTATTTCAGCCTCTGAAGATGAGGATGATGAGAAATGCATGAGAGGAAGGCTATATTTGCCTGTTGAGACCAGGGCCCTGGTGTTTTCTCATTCCCTAGTGGGCTTCTGACAAAGCCAGATAGGCTTCTTCAGTACTGACAGCCAAATGTCCCCATCCATCCTCATCCTAGAAGCCTGCAGGCATCATCAACCCCGTCTAAATTTCCCCCGATGAAACCCAAAAGCAGAAATCTCTTGCCCGAAGCTCCGCAAAGTGATAGAGCTGGGAGTATCCCCGTGGAGCCTCTGTCAATATGTCATCATCGTCATAGCTGCCACTTGGCAGCGCAGTAACCCGCTACAGATGTGTCAGCAAAACAGTATCCATTTTATTATCATTATTTCCTTCCACTGAATATCCCATGGCCAGATATTGTCTTTTCTGTGTTCACACCATTGGTCATAACTCAAGCAGCCCATGATCGGCCTCCTGTTCTTGTACTGGAGAGGCATTTGTAATGATGTCCAGACACATGAGGGAGTTTGCTCTATTTAAGACGGGGGTTCTTAGTGTGATGGAGCTATACGAGCAGATTCCTCTTAACCAACCTGGTTGTGCTGACAAAACAACTTTAGCATCATGGTAAGATGACCATTGTATGGAATTATGCATCTTCAGTACAAATATAAGGCATGAATCATTTATGCACATGTACACATGTGGAGCTTCACAGCTATAAAGAGTTTGAGTAGAAAAGAATATCTATCTATCTATCTATCTATCTATCTATCTATCTATCTATCTATCTATCTATCTATCTATCTATCTATCTATCTATCTATCTATCTATCTATCTATCTATCTATCTATCTATC
>JABUIW010000214.1:8750348-8772193 GCA_013363375.1 Menidia beryllina
CATCCATCCATCCATACATCCATACATCGTACGTACATACATACATACAGACATACATTTGCTCCTTTAACGTCTCATAATGTCAGTTTAAAACCTAACAAGCTCCACACAGATTCACAGCACAGGGTTTGCGACTGCTTGTGAGGATGATGTGTGACCTCTGACTGCAGAATGTTTTTGAAAGCCAGCTCATCCATCTTCATTTACTCCTGGTGGTTATTGGGCTTTACAGAATTAATTCAAACAGCTTAAGGTGTTTGGATAGCTTGCTCCAGTCAAACTAAACACATTCAAGTTGTCTGGAATGACATGCATCACTCACACTTTGTTTCAGTAAGGGATCATGTTAACTTAGGTTATCACTCCCTCAGATTGGGCTTTCCAGATCACTTTTTGGCCTTCGTAAAATGTGGAGAGACAGACTAGAGACTGATTTCTGAATAAACAAACACTGAAGCCATTCATATTTTTATTGTATAATTGGTAGCAAGCAATTACAATTCCACAAAACATCAGAGCGTAATCCCATTTCAGTTTTTCTGTCTTCATTCCTCTAAATCTATTTACACTCACTGGGTTTAATGTCTGTGTATACCTTTACTAACACTGAGTTGTAGGTTAATTTTAATCAAAAGAGTTTATATTACCAAGGGAAATAGAAAATAATATCTTCTAATTTTAGTCTTCATCTGGAATGTCTGCAAACAACAATGATCATCTATTCTATTCAAGCAGCACTTAATAGTAAAAGACTCAAGGACACTGACATTTCATACACTGCTCCTATTTTAATGGTTCAAATGGCACTCAGTTTTATAGCATAGTCTTTCAATACGATGACTGGCTAATGTCTGGTGCTTTTAAAGTGCCCTCATGAAACACTGAAAGTTATACAGAAAGGTAGAAACACATAAGAAAGATAGGAATTTAGAGATGTTCCAAAATAATTGAAGATGGTGGGCTGTCATAGTCAGGTCATAGTAATCATAACAGCTTGAGGAAAAACAAATGGACTTTTCTCAGTAAAATAGGGGCTTGTTTTCACTGGGCTAAGACATGATTTGGAGATTAACATATCAACATATGACTTTATAAATTGTTATTATGAACCAAGATTTTATAGGCAGAAATACTTTTATTTGGACCTCCTGAGCCAAATAATTAAAAATCTCAAAAGGCGACTTTGTCCTCCTCTGACTCTCCAATCAGGTCTAGGATGTGACATCTATTCTCTGCCATGTTTTATTAATCTATCTGCATCTCCCGGATCTAGGCCAGTCACAGAGTCCAGGCTCTCCTTCCTTTGTGCAGAAGGTATTAGAATTAGTTTGATTCGTAAAATACATTCACAGACTCTCGTGAAATGAACTGCCTGTCAATGACAGGGGTCATCATGGAAAAGGCTATGTAATATGTCATCGAGACTCCCTTAGCATGAATCCCCATTATTATCACTAAAATGTTTTGGACAGAGTAATGCCAAAATAAATTTGCAGTGAGTCAGAGCTGTTGTTGTGTCCAAATGTGTGAAAAAGCCGCTCTAATCCATAAGGCTCTTTGCTGTCTTCCCTCAAGCTTTCTCCTCTGTAAATGCCACTTACAGTAGTCTAGACGATTGACCACACAGGGCGACACTGTTTGCCTCCAGCCTCAGACACTGACATATGCATGTGTGTTTGCCGTTTAGTCTGTGTACGCAAGCTGCTCAACACAAAAAGAAAAAGGGATTCATGTGGCACAGATGTGCACCACGTGGCTCGGACAGAAAGAGAGTGAGTGTGAGACATCCCCCCACTCCGTACGGGTACCAGAAATCTGTGGCAGACGTGTCACCCGCCCTGGCTACTGCTTTAATTAAAGCCCTAATGATAGGCTTTCAACTGGGAAGCAACTTATCATCACGCATAATCGCTCGGTGCTAGTTAGCGTTGGCAGAATTGCAACCATCTGCTCCTCTAAGAACTCATTCTGAACATTCTTTATATAGCAGACTAAGTGAACATACAGTATTTATATTAGGAGATCCCCCACCTTATGTTGTACAGCTAAAAATGCAATAGATGAAACACAAATAAATCCTCAATCATCAAGCTTGAGAACACGGTAAAGCGTGGTTGATGCTACTTTTTAATATGAATATTTCACCAGGCATTTTCATACATTTTTATGCCCATCCATGTGCACATTATTACAAAACAACTCTCCAACAATAAGGAAAAATTGTAAACTTGGGCTGCACAGTTGCAATAGTATAATGGTTGATACAATGAATAGAAGGATAAGTATAAAAGTAAAATAAAAGTCACAATTCACTGAAAAATACATTAAAACATTCATTTAAGAGACGGTTGAGAAGAATGTCTGAAAATCTAGATATTTAATTCATTTTCAGATTAATTAAAACCAGTCTTGAGGTCATTAAAGAGGATTTAATACAAACCAGCACACCATGCTGCACATACAGTTTGATCTGCAATCTTCACTCATCAGAGGGGGATTGCACACATTTCTCTGAGTATTTCCAAAGACGGTTTAAATAATCTATTGTTTTAATGTTTGATACGTGCTTTTGTTTTAATGTTATTTTGCGTTTGATTTGTTCAAATGAGCCAACTAAGCAGGAACTAAGTGTTTTCACACTTTGATTACAGTGTTTCACTTTCTGTGCTCACATCAATAAGATTCATTTCCAGTGAATCAATCTTGGGTCAAATAAGGAGCACTTAAGGATTATTTACTAGCTCTGAGACAGTCATAATCTAGCTGACAGAAAAGCTGCAGCCTACAGGCTGATGTAATTCTCCTCAATGTCGAATGTCTAAAATGCTTCGCTGACAGAAAAAGCTTTGGCTAAGGAAAGTGATGAGTGCAGCTCGCCATCACTCATTTAAATCCTGACCCTGTTTATTACAGTTTCCTGATCAAAGGATGGAGGGAGAGTTAGAGAATTGCGTGGGTAGGAATGAAATAAACAAAAAGAGGCAAAGCCAAGTCAAAGTAGGGGTGTTTGAGTTGCTGTTTTGTTTAGGTATGAGAATGATACTTTTAACGCAGGTCTAATGTCCACGCTAGTTTGAGGAGATTATATCTTTCTTATTTTCCATACCACGATAATTGCTAAGCCCTTTTAGATTTGCAGTAGACATAAGGAGGTATTATTTAAACTCAGTACCTTGGGGGAATCAAAGTTAGATGAAACCCCTCTATGGAAGTTCACACTATTTCATCCTTTGAAAAGGCATGGATAGTGGAAAAGGCAATACCTATCATGATATCCGTAACAGGTAGATTCTGTCTTTTTCTCTCTCTCTCTCCTTCTGCTTTTATAACTCTTTGACGTGCCTTCATGAAGTCCCTGTTCAGTTCAAACCACTTCTTGATAACATCTCCCTCTACTGAATCTGTGGCTATACTCAGTTTATTGTTATTTATGACTCAAAAGCGTGTTTACGCTTTTCATGCTTCCTACTTTGATTTTCTCTGGCCATTTACCACTAAATAACTCAGATTCAAGTATGTGCCGCTTATGAGCCATGACAGACATTACAACCATTGGTCTTCACGGCTGGCTCTTAACCAATGTATCATGACAGGCAATTGACTCTGTGTGATCTCTCATGTTTCACGTACTGAACTGTGCAGATATGATCAGAGCTTGGGTGCAGATGTGGGCCTGGGAAATTATGGCAGTTTACCGGAGTTGAATTGTGCCCTGGAGAGAAGGAAGTGTATTTTTTCTATCAGATGGGAAGATCAGAGGATATGGATAATTCACTTATCACATCTGCAGTGATTATGGGGACAGGACATAGTTTGGCGATAAGGATCAGTCAGTGTCTTGAAGGCTCTCTTCTCTTATTAGGCCACTTAAGGCACTGTCTCCAAGTGAGTCAACAGACTTGTTCTTTTTTCTTTGTTAATCGGTTTAATTTCTATCTTAATTATTTCTTAATAATTAAGGGATGTGTTGAGGGGGCTATTTGTCATCCTTTTTTGTTTCATCAGTCTGGTTCGGCAATTTCGAAGTTGCCAGCTTTCATCTTGTCAAATTTTTTCTGACTTCACTCCTTTTTTTCCACCCTTCGGCTTCTCACTTGTGATAACGACTTGTCAGAGAACTTCTGGAGACGAGTGGGCTTATATGCCCCGTTTTGTTTTTTTATTTGATCACATCTTGTCTCATTAAATCTCATAAGGTTCGGATTCCTATGCATTCAGAGAGACAAATGATGCCAAAGAGAGAAATATCAAGTAAGATCCCCAAGTCATAAGATTCCATATTAAAATCTTCTTTTGCATTATTTCAATTATACTTTTTTCATATTATGCTGACTTTTCCATTAAAATTCTGTGGTGTTTTAGATAAGCTAAATTTGTTTTTTATGCCCCGTGCTGTTTTTGTCAAACCAAAGACCAACGGAAAGGAACATTCAACCAGTGACTCATGAGTTTGGATCAAGCAGTTACTGGAAATCTGATGTGGTTGCGGGTAACTCAATTCTAGCAATGGCAAAAAAAAAACAAGCTGCCAAAGAACTGTTTGATGAAGAACCACGGGCGACAGACTTCACGCACATGCCACTGTCACACCTGCTGCAGGGCGTGTGAGTTGCACGTGCTGTGCAACTGCTGTGTTTTGGCTGTGTCTTTTCACACCATCAACCCCTCTGCTATGGCACAGCTTATGTCTGCAAAATATTTTGCCTTTGTTAACGCATCCATTTTTGGAATTCATTCTTTAACTATTAAGATAAGGAAAGCCAAGTGGATGGACACGTTTTAGCCAGGTAGTAATCGATGCTTTTGGTATAATGTCCTCAAAATGCCACAAAATTGTTAATTGAACACCACCCAGGACTGGAAAACAAAGAAAATCATCATTACTGCATGTTTTGTAGCCTTAGTTTAATCTATTCGGTATCACACTATATTTAGACAGCAGGAGTTGTATAAGAGTTGTGGTGCTCCCAAACTTCTGTCATCTTTGAAGTAACATTCTGTTCAATGTTGCCACCAGTAATTACAAGTTTTTCCAAAGACTGAAATCTTTAAGATGCCCATTTCAAAATCTTTCAGATGCAATTTGAATAATCAGAGTTGATGAAATCTTGATTTTTTTAAGTTAGTTTTTGCTCAGTAACATTTAAAAACAAAACAGACCATGTTTTTAGTTCAGGTGTTTTAGCGAGAACTATGACCTCAGAACAAAGACAAGCTGAACTAGCATCTAATTAAGAACATTTAGATACACACGTGCACTCAGCTTTCATTGTATAATCACTTGATGAGCAATCCCCTATTCTGCCATGAAACCCTTAATATAAATCACTTTCCATTGTCAAAGCCACCTTGGGGCTAATGGGAGAAACTTTACGCTCGTGCAAATCACAGTAATTAACCTTCTTCCCTGTATGTCTCTGTTTATGCACATACACACACACACATTCACACGTTATCTCACACAGTGACCCTGAAAAAAAACAACATTGTCTTTCTTGTCATTTGTCATTTGTCACTTTTCTCTGTCTTACACCGCTCATGTTGCCATTACTTTGTCATATTGGCCATGCCACATCTCATCAAAAGCGTTAAATTACTGCCGGTAGCAGATAATGCAGCAAGCATCTCCGTTTCTTTGGAGGCATGAAGGGTCATGGATTTTGTGGGGAGGTTTTCAGCTGAGCTGGAAGGTGTATTTCTTTAAGGCCATACTGAATCTAATAGTTGTACTCTGTTCTAGCCATGAATTTCAGTGCATGCATATTTATTAGAGAAGGTTTTCTCACTTTTCACTTATTACAACATATATGTTTTGTTCAGTCTGCAAATAAAAAAAAGATTTAAAAAACTCCACTGATACTCACCCTTAAAGGATATGTGAGTCCTGTGGATAGACTTTACTTCACTGGCAATATTCCCGTAACTGTCTCAAATGTGTGACAACCACTTCAAAGGGAAAATGTTTTAAGAACGTTGATCCAATCAATGCACGGCTCATGATGAGATAGATGAGAGAGATGTATTTGCACCACACATTTTAGAGATTTGTGAAATAAGTCTAGCTTGTTCGCATGCAAGGTAAAGGGATATGAAAGAATCCATTCAGTTTGATGTGGCTGCCATTGTAAGCCCTTGGGATACACATCATGTACATTCAGCTTTTTAGTTACCTGTTCTAAGATCGCAACTATTTTAGATAACAGTGCCAAACAGTGCATCATTTAGCTATCACTAAGTATTCTATTCATTAATTTGCACAGTATGAATTCATTTTTGAGAAGTGTTTTATTTCATTATCTGGATAGAACTTAAACACATGCAGTGCCTCTGACTTTACGGATGTTGATGATAGGTTTGAGTTAAGCTTACACACATGATAATACTGTAAAATGGTGTCGTATAATTATGCAGCAAAGTAACAGATAAATCAGGTAACAGTGTAGCAATTAAACGAAGAACTAAGGAAGTTTAAATGGGGTTAATATTTCAGAGTGAATCTTTGGCTTGTGTGTGTAATTTGATGAGATAATGATTGGAGGGCAGCTCACTCTGTGGTGTTTGGCTGCCCTTCTTACTCTCACTTGTCCCACCCCTGATCTCTCCTGCATGTTTGGGTGCTTTCCAACCAGTTCCAACAGCCAAAACATGAATTTCTCATTATGATAGTTGCTCACGTGAAAACTGAGAACTATGGAAATAAATAGACTGTTATCGCTCAATGGGGAGTGACAGTTGTTGTTGGTAGGGCATTGGAGTGCTGAGCCCAACTTTGTTGGGGCTTCGGTGTAATTAGCTGCAGCAGCAACACCTGCGTGACGACTGCACAGATTTGGGCTGTTCTGGCTCTCTAAGTAAGTATTTGCACGCAAACCGGTGATATTTGATCACTTCATGCTTTCGGAACTTTAAAAATTGAAGAGGGGGAGCTTCTGTCGTGCCTCTCTGCTGGCTGTTTGATTCAGATTTTATTATCTTTGCTTGGTTCTATAATAAGCAGGAACTGTCCTGTCCGATTATGCATGCTCGGCGGCACTCTCTGCCACCCCCTGACTTGCTCCTCCCCCACAAGCCCCAGCCAACTCCTCACAGAGAGGAGGAGGATGAGATTCCCAACAATTTCCATTGCCCATCGTCCTCTCTTCCTCTCTGTTTGCCGGATAAGGAACAGAAGTGCTGCTACCAATTTTTAAACTCATTACTTGCCAGTATAGTTTGTACTATTAATTTGATCATCTGTTTAAGTCGCCTATGGTTTTTCTGTTGTTCTTCGGCTTTTCCTGTGATTCTACTCTGGCAAGGTTTTCGGGGGATAGAAAATGGTTCCCAAACACAACTGAAACATTAATGTAAAACTGGGTGGGGAAGAGCTACAGCTGAAAAACACACTGACGTAAAAGGAATGTTGATGCTTTTATAAACAATCTTTTTTTTCTCTAAATCGGCCAAATGATTGGTCATGTTCATATCTGTCAGCAGATGTCATGTTAAAGTTATGAGCAGGCATTGTGACAGCACAGCAGATAACCGCAACACACATTTACATACATTATAAAATGATTTATATATATATATATAAATAAAATACATGCAATGCTGAAATTGAGTTTTTTATTTGGTCATAAAGAAAGAAAAGTACAACAGCTTTTTAAAGCTCCTGTCAATATATTAACAGTTATATGGATTCTAGTATTGCTTCTCATAGTTCTATCTGTCAGCACATACTGGGAATGACAGGAGTATTTGTTGTTTTGTTCAGTACATAAATGTGTCCCCATAGTGTCCTAATTCAGACAGCAGATGTCTCTAACTCATGCTGCAACTTTTTTTTCATCACGAAACAATCTGATTCCTATATTCTATTTTGAATTCGGATTAGTTTTTTTTTTGGTGAGGTAAAAACTCACAATAAAAAACAACTTTACCTTTTAATAGATTTTAGGTGAGTCATGTCATAATGTAAGAGTCCAAATGTGTGTTAGCAATCAGTTAATGAGATTAAAACAGGAGAAAGTCTTTTATTTTGAGTCACTTTTTTTTACTCTCATAACACATCTCAAATATACTTTTTGAGTGTTTGAACGTTGAAGGGATTTGAGTGGTGTCTGTCAGAGTTTGGTACAAGGAATCTATTTACTTCTTTACAGTGTGCAGATGCAGAGCGTGGATGTTTTCCTTAAGGCAACCAGCCAAGCTGCTGCTGTTGATATGAATATAGACAATAATTCAGATATTTATGTCTGAAAACTCTACATAATGACTCCAGCAAAACTCATACAGGTTCAAATCTAATACGACAAAATACAAAGCAGTTATTACAAAAAATGCATAAAATAGAGGGGCCGTCCAAGTCGCTTGTTTACTTGGCTTTTTACCACGGCACTAAAAAATTGACCCAGCACTCTTTTCCTGTAAATAGGACAGGCGTTGCATATGCTGTCTTCACATTTTGCCGTTCTTGGGGAGGATGGGTTATGCAAGCCCTCTTTCACTGCTAATTCCATCAAAGCTTTGGGAACAGGTCTAATTGGGCGTCTCTATTTTTGGTTGTCTTCCAGCCCTGTTTTGCTGTCTTTGAGAACAGGCAGCGCAGCGAATGTAAAGCTGTGTGATAACAGGGCCATTCGCCACAGTACTGAGTTTGACCCTGCAACCAGCCTCCATGACGGATGTGAGATGATTCCTAGCCCTCCAGCTCAGCACGACACACTCAGCACATCTAAAATACACTCTCCAAATCTCACATTTTCCCATCCTCCCCGTCTAAGTCTCCCTCTGCCTCTCTCCCTCGGTCTCTGTTACTCTGCCGATTGACTTTGTGCTGTATGCTTTCTATTTAAAGCTGCTACCATAACCACCCACTGCTGCTTTAAGAAGTGGTGACTCACCTAAACAGATCAGCCCACTAGACTGTGTGTGTGTGCGAGAGAGGGAATGTTATATCATCTTCACTTTAGGTCTACTTTTCTGGGGCCTTTTCTGTTTGGTGACAAGTACAGCTGCTCTCTCATGATAGCGCTTGTCGTCAAAATGGTATCTACGGGATCTCTTGACTTCAATACAATCTGCGCACTTACTGTTCTGGATTTATCTGTTCTGCTGGTTAAACTGTGGGCGCCTAGTTAATGGAAAAGGCTTAAAAAAAAGCAATACATTTACATTTTTAATCACAAATGTTCTCATTCTTGTCTACTCTGTGATAGGACATATGCAAGAGACTGCATAAGTGCACAAAGAAGAGTGTTTGAGGGTCTGCAAGAACTTGGGATGACTGCAAATTAGAGAGAAATAGGGCTTTACATATGGTGTGATCTGTATGTGTGGCGGGAGCTTGAAGGCAGCCAGGCAGAGCTGTTTTTGCTGCCACAGTTTTGAGTCTTCCTTCACTTCTCTGCATTATTAAATAAACTCTGAATAATTCACAGCCATTCGTATCAAACAAATATTTTTGCAACTTGCACCAACAAATAGGTGCTGCTAAGACAAACCACCGAACATAACCCAGTGGAAGTTGACATTTTTAACAGGAACTTATGACTGTGTGGGTCTTTTCTAATACCTCTCTCTTGTACATCTGAACTATTCCACAATTTTCTGCCGTGTAGTGTTTATGTGTATAAAACTATATGTTTGGGTGTGGGAATGTACATGTTATGATTCTCACTACCCGGTTTTGTATTTGAATGTAAGGTCTGTGTGATAGATTTACTCTGCTGGCTAGCTTTGAGTTCTATTATTGCACAAAGTGTGTGTTTCATTTGGATGGGAAACAAATATAGTTTGACTCGAGCTTGCTCACCGCTGTAATAAATGTTTTCATCGGCACAAGCATTACTGATGATAGAATTCTACATGTTTGTTATCATCTTTCTAGACCTTGCCGGAGCAATGGTGGGCGATATCTAAATCCCAGAGATGACGCCGCAATGTCATAGTGGGCAAGGACCAACTGACTGCGCTGACTTGTTAGTTATGCTTTGATGCACAGTTTAAAAAGGACTCCAGGAAGCCCATCCCATGCGCATGCGCACAGCCCTCACACATCAAAAAGCCATATTTTTGCACGTTTCCAGAAAAGAACACACAGTCCCAGAGTGTATGAAAAGGAAATCGGCTGCTCATGTCGCTGTTTCACATTAAACAGTAAACTGTGTGCTGACCTCAGAGCTGCCTTTTTAAATGATGTACAAAGGCAGATAATAGGAATAAATCAAACGGTGTGTTTAAAATGATATTTTAATCTTTTTGTCAACAGTCCAGCTTTTAAAATGTATTACACAGCTGTAACTGTAAGATCCAGTCACATGATTTATAGTTATTACTTTGCCTTTTAAATGTTTACTAAAATTCTTTACCTACTAAGATTGACTAAATTTTCATTTTTCATGTCTTTTCAAAGAGTACCCCATCAAAGCTGTGATCAAAATTAGGCCTGTAGTCTCTTAAATACCTTAGTGAAATGTATTCCTTGAGCAAGTACTTGTTAAAGTAATTTATGAGGAGCACAAGTAGGCAACTTTTAAATTGCATTTAGTTGAAAAAAAAAATGAAAATTGTATTTAGATTAAAAGAAAGAAGAAACTAAACAAAAAGAAACAAATGATACTCTTGATAAATTGCTGGTTATAGAGTTACTGCTTCAATACTCCATGATGATTCAACATGGGACATTTTACAGAGAAAATAATATTTTTCTTACTGATTAAATATATCAAACAGCAGACTTTGTTTTTGCAAAAATTGATGGAAACCAGAAAATTTGAAAAAGCTGTATAATCAGATTGAGTGATGTCAAGCATTTTATAGCTGTTATTATCTGTATTATTGCTGTTTTATTTGGAAATATTCCCTATTTAATTTGCCGAGGCCACAGTTCTTTTACAATGCTGTTAACTTATTACTTTTTTTTCTTTTACACTTGATATGATTTTATCAAGAAATATTTTAAAAGGACAGTTAAATGCAAATAAAATTATCAGAAACATCAGCTCAGTTTATTGAGCTCAAATCGCCTTTATCTGTCCAAAAACAACATTGAAAAATTAAAACAGAAATTAGCACACCTCTTTTTTTCCACATCAAAACCCACTTCTTACTATTTTGTTATTTTTGAAAGATGTTTATACACAACTGTAAAACAAGAAAGAAACAAGAAAAACAAGAAAGACTTTAAGGTGCTCATTACTTTTTACTTTTTTTTCCCAACAAAATTAACTTAAAAATCTTTGTTTCAGCCTCTAAGTGTATTTTTTTTAATGGAAAGCTGTTTAAAAAATGCAAAAGCCTTTTTATTAATTGTTTTTTGCAGGCCAGTGCATATAGGGACTGTACTGGCTCGATGCCAAATATTTGCAAGAGGAGATTTACACGGTCTGTTTATTAGAAAGGTGTCGGCTCATTATTTTGCAAAGCGAAGTGGAGGAACTCCAGCAGGCTCTCTGCAGCTGTCACTGCTCCGTCTTCACATGCAATAAAGTTTGTTGCCTCATGTGGGGGATCTCTCCCTGTTTTTTAAGCTGACTTTTTTTGGTCCATAATTTATACATCTACCTAACTTGCTTCTGCGTGCATTGGCCTCTTGCATTTTTTAGAGACCGGGTATTGAGGGATTTTCTGTCATGCTCTCTTGCTTTGTTCTGATCACGCAAGCTCCTGCGATCCCACATGCAGGAACACTGGAAAATACAGAGACCTAACAGAAACACATGCAGTTACATGCAGGAGCAGTGACTTGCTAACAAACAGCGACCACACACTGATAAGGGGTGGGCACCACCTTCTGCAAAGACTGTGGGACAGACTGTCTCATTCCATTGCGTGAGGGTTTTTCACACAACACACTCCAAACTAAGCCATCCCTTCACTTGTCTGTTTCAGCGAGTGAAAGGGTGTTGAATCTCCCTCTCACACCCATGCATGCAAAAGCAGTCTACCTCCTGTGATCCCTGTGGAGAACACATGGCAGTCAAAAATAGAGAAAGAGGGAGAGTCCGAGATGAACAGATTAAACAAAGCGAGTTTCTGGATAAAGTTCACAAGTTCTGGGAGTTAAAACACTTCCCCACACAAAGTGCCTCGAAAAGTCAAACATTCTTTACTTAACTGAGACATGTATTTATACTCACTACATAAACATTTCATATTCTGGGATTTCATATGATAAATGAAGAACAACTGGAAAATATTTCTGTACTGGGTAGAACTGTAAAGTGTGAGTTTATTAGTTAGTCTCTTGGAACTGAATCTATTTGTGTTATGTTGTGAGATCAAATAGTTTGGATCTTAATTATTATACAAATATACGCTATATCATTGCACTTCAAAATATGTTTAAAATATTAATGAGGTCCTATCATTAACATTAAACTCATTATTAATATGATTTTTAATCAACGGAAACAGATGCTGCTGTCATGAAAAAGTTAAAATATAACTTACGTTCTCTTGATAAGCCAATGATTTCACTTTTGAGTAATCCTGCTCTCTCTTGAATTAGGGGGTTAATCCAGGATTTTTCAAAGTCTTATACCTTAATCCTTTCCAAAGATAAATCTTAGAAAAAAATACACAACAAACCTGATTCCTTCTTTCTACTTGAATGGCGATTGGGTCACGATTATGTTATTGAATCCCTTATCAACAAACTAAGATTATCTCTTTTTACACCTTCATTAATCCCTTTTACGCAAAAAGAAAATTAGACTGAATTGTTTGTTCATTTTGACTTCAGAAGAAATTACAAGATTTTCTTTGTATCAAATAAATCTGAGAATGTTAACCCCATCATTTCTACTTTCTATTATGTTCCTCTTTTTATGAATAGTGTAATATTTCCTCACCTCTAATCCTCAAGGAGTTGTAGGGGAGGCCTACCTCCTGCTTGGGTAAAATCTGTGTTAGAATACTATGATTTTCATAAATTGATTGATTTACTTTAAGATTGAAAAAAAAAAGTTTAAACATGATACATTTTTATTTGTACATTTTTAGCATTAGAACTTAGAATATTTGGAGACATACAGGCAATATATAACATAATAAATCATATTCCCTGATACAGCCTGTTTGCAGAGAATAAATCCTGTTTTATGATATCTATTTTACAAATACATTTGTACTGCTTTCCTTTCGTTACACTACTCATTCACACTTGTTATTTCCCCAGGTTGTGTAAACTTGTTTTATTGGTTTAGCTGTATGATTTTAAAAATAAAGTCAGTAAAATAAAAATTCAATGAAATATTCAATATCACAAATGACAAGATCAAGTTTTTTCATCCTTTAAAAGAAACTACTGATGCTTATGAAAATATGTTTTTAAGCTCATTCCTTTTTCATCAATAGTCTCACAATCAAATTTGATCACTTAAAAAGTAGTTTTAATAATTTTCCTCTAACATCTCCCAGTAAAAGTGCTGGAATCAACCATTTGGTCTCATGAAGCCATTCATCTGAATAGAGACATTAATTAAACTTTTCTTACTGTCCAAAGGAAATCGCTGAAGGACAAATGCCCACTCCTCATCTCCTCGTCTTTCTTCCCTCTCTCCATGTGCTGTCATTTAGATTCTCTCCCTAACATGTAAATTTAGGTCAGGCTGCACTCTCCTCTCCAGGCTACACAGGAAAATGTGGAAATGGATCGTTTCACACCAGTTAATCTTATTGGGAGAGAGGGAGGGAGAGTTGAAAACAACAGGGTCTAATGTGGAGAACAAGGGAGGGAAGAGGAGGAAAAGTACTCAAGAGGGGAAAATATATATAAATAAGAAAAAAAAAAACAAAGGACGAGAATTTAATAGAAGATGGATAATCACTTAAGAGGTAAGTACTGATGAGGAGATGAGAAGCTGCTGAAGAGGAGACGCTGGACAAGATGGAAGACAACAAGAGGAGCAGATGAAAGGACAACAAAAGAGTGAGGAGAAGAAAGAGAGAAGAGGGGAGGGTGAGGAAAGAAGAAGACTTGAGAATTGGAGAGGAAGAGTACAGGAGTATGCCCCTCACGTCTCATCTCTGTGCTTTTTGCCAGCGTCACAGCTCCCAGTACTGGCAGCTTGCATACTAACAGACAGGCCATATGGCTTCATTATAAGACACACACAAACACAACCTCCTCCGCAGACTCTGTGCATCAGACCGGGCCAGTAAAAAAAACAAAAAACAAAACCAGAAGCACACACATGTCCGGACAATCATACGCAAAACACGCAGGTGCATGCACGTGCACACGGGGAAGAGGAGGAGCGTGACAGATTGAATGAGGGGAGCGAGGAGGAGGATGTAAAGGCACGCTGAGTTTTCAACCTCTGGGGCCTCCGAGGGAGAGCCCGGCTGGCCCAATTACTGAGGATTGTGTGGACACACACTAACACAGATGCGTGTTACTCAGCTGGTCACGCACATCTATTCTGACTGCGGTAAATCTAGGAAACCAAAATCATTACTATCTGATACAAGGTGAGCAAATATTTGGAATAAAGAAGTAGAGATCATAAAAACCTCTCCGGCATACACACAGATGTTGTGTAAACAGAGTCCAAGGGATCAGAAAGAAGGAAAAGTCGTGTGGAAGTGTTTTGGAGGAAGGGACTGCTTGGATGAGTTGGAGGGTAAAGCTGTGTAAACCACTTTACATACATCATGATTTAGGAAATGGATGTTCCTGATCATCAGTTCCAAAACTTTAGGATTGGGACTTCATTTGGTACCTCTTTAGGCATCCTGGGAGGTATTTCTGAAATGTTCTCCGATGAATACCTGCGTCAGAGTCAGTAAAGCTGTAGATATATTCAAATATATTCATTTTATTTTAACCAAACCACCAGTGTGAATATTTTTACATTGTTGGCATTTAAGATGATTCAACAAAAAACTTTTACCACAAAAAACAGAAAGAAAAAAATTGTTGTCATCACAGAGGAACCAGCTAAAACGCTGTGAGCCCATTTAAACTCATACATTAGTTCCATCCTGAATCTTATTTTTTTTGTAACACATTGAAAAAAGAAAAGCTTGTCTTGTCTCAAAGGTTTCAGTGGACAAAAGAGGCAGATTCATATAAATAAACTTGAGGTTAAATATTGCCACCACGTTGTCAAATTCTGTGTTTTATCGATAAATGGAACATCTAATCAGTCAGAGAGTTAAGTCAGGTTTTTTTTTTTGTGCAAAGCATATCAATAAACTTTATTCTCCCACAATGGTTTGGAAAAAAATGTTGCTCGTTAAAAAAAAAAAGAATGAACACAATCATGATTGTAGCATAATCACTTTATGGCTAAATTAGACAAATGTAGATCACACTGGTTAGCAGGAAATTATCCGGAGCTCCTTTCTGACCCATAAAAGACTCACAGAAGAGAGAATTTAACGTTAAATGTGAGTGACATGGCAAATGTGAATGTTTTTCTAGAAGTACTATATTTCCCTTCATTTCACTTTTACAACCTTCTGTGTGGAAATATTACTGAAACGAATGTTGCTGCCTTTTCCGTTTCTCCTGATTTTTGCCTCGTCAAACATACTTTTAATGACATGTAGTAAATTGTATATACATATTTCTTGGATTCGATCAGTGTAAAATGGTTCACTGCTATTGTCTGTCATTGCTATGTTCTAATCAGCATATTCTTTTGGAATAAGCTGAAAAAGGTATTTAATAGATTTAACAGACTCCTGCAGAGTAGCAAGCAGACATTTTTATCAGATGATGTGGTAAGTATGGATTTTCTGTGGTTTCCTATTACACTATTCAACGGCTTATTGAACTCAACTGAGCATGTAATCCTGGAATAGCTGACTCCTCTTCATTTCAAATCACTTTGTAATTCACATGACATTATTAGATACCAGGACACATGTTATTCCAATAGAGTGACTTATTTGAAAGGCTTGAAAACACGTCATTGGGTCTTTAATGGCACTGCATTGAATTCACCCAAGTGGTTCAGTCTGAGAATGTCATAGCTCAAAATGCAATGAGGCAACATAACTTCACTGACATTTGGGTAACGAATTTCTGAGGTGACACAAAAAAATCGATGAAATAGATACATATCAAAGCTTGTGTTATATTTGATTGTTTATAGACAAAGCTGTTTTCCAGAAAAAGAAGTAGCAGTAAAACTTTGTCTCCTCAGCCGCTGCAGAACAGCTTAAGAAGAGTAGCCATTTAAACTGTTTTCATCCAAAACGGTACAAACTGAACACTCGGTTTAATTGCTCTCTGTGACAATGGCGGGCGCTTCAGTGACCCTTTGTTTCTATTGTTCAACTTAATTCATCTAGGCCAACTTATAAGAACAGATGAAGTGAAGCTGATGAAAGGAGAATGGAGCCCTGCAGTCTCAATCACTACAGGATGGGTGCTCTCATGGTTTGGAGTGGTAAGTGAAGGGGGGGCGCCTGTTGCCAGGGTACTGGCCGGATCCAGTCTGGAGGTCCCGCTGTTATATTGGACAACACGCTTGACCCTCTGGCAACCCCAAATTGGCCCCTGACCTGAGTAGTCACACGTAATCAATGCAGCCATGCACACGCTGACTCAGGGAAAGGCTGGTGCTCCCTACCTGCTGGCAGAGAATGGAAGCACTGAGTGGTACTGTATATCAAAGTCAAACAAAGTGACATCTGCAACTATTTAAACTCGCATTTAGTGTATGGACACTTTGATAGGCTGTCATGAATGTGACATGTGGAATCCGCAAAAAAAACAACTAACCAATAAGTTATGTATGTGCATCTGTGTTCAAAGATACACCTTTATATTTAGTGACACTCATTCTATATACATCTTTTTTAGAAATATACTATCTTAGTTAGATGGATCTAATTAAATGCACATCAAAATAGCTGGACAGAGACAGGGTCTGTAAAATGTTAAGAGCAGAAAAACAGAGCAGGATTACTCAGAAAACTTCTACATGAACTGCTGGAAAAATAAAAATTGAGGTACAAATATAAAAGTACTAAGACTTAGAATTGAAAGATTCAAGTGAAATAACTTGTTTAGTGGTCAAAGTACAGCTCCCATTCGATACAATGCTTCAAACAATTGATCAAATCATCTATTGGGATTTTATATGTTAAAACATGCAAAGATACAAAAGAAAATGACTGACTGCAGAGAAATAGAAAATATCTTATTTTAGACTTTGATGGGTGATGGGCTACCCATAACCATAAGTTCCAAATACACACAGTTCTTTCTTACCATGAATAACTGCACAGCCGCAATGAGTTATTATTTTTTTTAAACACTGTTGACTTGAAATAACTGAGAGTATTAAAGTATACTCTTTGTTTATGCTCTCGAAGCGCTCACATGATACATGCTGGGTGTGGCGAGACTTTGCCTCTCGCTCTGGCCTGTCACCAGTCTGTCAGCAAATACAAACCCTAAACTAATCCCAAGGATTTCTTCATTCTGTGGCTTGACACGAGAAGAAATATGACGACACGCCCAGTGATTTCTCAGATTGCTTGAAAGTGGCCAGCTGCTTCCGACATTTTAGTGTCCTAGTACAGACAAGCCAGACTTTGCAACCAAACACACATTTCTAAAATGAAAAACACAAGGAAACTGACAAGGATTTAGGGACCAATTTGATTCAACTTGTAATTCTATTTAATAACCACCGCTCATATATTAATTTACTTATTTATTATACGAGGAAACAAACGATCTTTTGTATGTCTACAGGATTTAAAGTATGTAGGTTAAGAATTAAAAGACGTACAAATGAATATGACCTCTTAAATTAAACTTGATCTTGATTGTTATCATTGATAAATATACTGTAACTGAAAAGTAGTGCAGTTATATTGTCATTCACTGTTATTGAGCATTTCAGTGCAAATCAATATGACACCACATCATGCCAATTATACATACTTCTCTTCAAAATGATACATGCTATTTGAAAGCTGGTATCTCACCTTAAGAGGTGGTTTCTGTAGTGTTAACATCCTCTCCGAATGCACAATCAGCTTTTAGGTGCCGTCTTGTTCTGTCCAGAGCAGAAGTGTGCCGTTTGCCTGCCTTTCAAAAATACTTAAATAAAAGAACCCCAGTTCTTTATCTAATTAATGGAAGGCTTACTGAGTCTTTATGGTTTAATTTCTTGTCTTTATTAATAACAAAATGCTCACATGGGACTATAATTAACCATTTGGGGTTTATTATGATCATCGGCTTGTGGTAAAGAATCATTTACTGGTGCAGTAAAAAGCCTTTATGTTGTGGGTCTACACAAATTATGGGGCCATTCCTTGGCTTGGGACAGGATAATTTTCTGCACAAAGAAGCTCTTAGTTATTCTGTCTAAAAAAAAGACAAAGGACAGAAAAAAGGAAAGGAGCTTCTGGCAGAAAGCAAATGTGGAGAAACACTGCTCATGCGATAGACGACTGTATTTTCATTTGATAGAAAACAGCTCAAATTTCCAAGGGGTTGATTAACATCTGGCTTGACAAACTTTTATTACTAACATCCACTAACAAGATCATTTTGTTATGTGAAGTTTGTAGTTTTACGATTTTGTACTCGGCTCTTGTACTTAAATGTGGATGAAGAAAAGGAAACAGTATTGGGAGTAAGTGGGAAACAGTATAGCACTTTAGAGGCAAGGATTTTTTATATATAAAATTGATAACATCCAAGTTAGCAAAAATAAGTTTTGCATACAAATTAATTAAACACCACAATGCTGATTACACTCAAGACTTCAAATGACAATTTCTTGGATCCTTACCTATTTAATTGAAAAGCTATCTGTCAGATGTAATACTTTACTATTTTTCCATCATTCTTTCCCAAGATAAATAAAATAAAGAGAAGAAAAAGTACCTTTGAAGATCTGAAACTTAGGTGTTGATATAATATGGAAGGGTAGGATTATTATTTAGACTAGATTCCACATCCAGGCATAATTTATCAACATAAATCAGCCAGGCTATTTCAAAGATTAGAAGGTTAGTTTTGGCCACTACAGAACCCACCCACCTTGCCAGCGAACCAATTTATTCACCTGACCACTTGCCCTCTCCTGAAATAAATCCCTTCCTCTGTCTTCTGGCTCCTTTTACTATGTATGTGTCTCTGTGCAGTTTTGTGTTCATGTATATTTGCCAGGAAGCAACTTCTTTAGTGTAAGTGTGTGTATATCACCCAGGCTGCCTTTTCCGTATTTAAGCATTCACTCTTAGAGACGTATGGTGGGTTCTCTGATCCGGGGCGTGCCGTGCTCATCCATCACTTCGGGAGTCTGGTTTTCCAGTGATTTAGGACTTACCGAGGTGGCCCCATTGGTCACTGTACTCTGACCACGGCCACTCCATCACCCACCCACCTTCTTAGTTCTACTGAACAGCCAGGAGCCCAACTCCATACTTTAAATGCAATACCAACAAATACAGACAAATCCAAATTAATAGAAGAATCAGATTAAACAATCATGAGAAAAGTTTAAACAAAAATGATAATGTTTCTACTTTGTGATTGTGCATAATCACAAGGTACCAGTCACGTGTTTGTGGTCTAGATAGCTCAAAGAAAAAGAAAGAAATTACTTTTGCGGGCCTCCAGCAAGAGCAAATAGCATAAATATTGTATAACACTTGTATAACTTTCAACTTCTTTTCTGAGCAGTGGTGATGTCCTTTGATATACTTTTTTTTTCTTTCTTTTCTAATTTAAAGTTTGGATGTACTCACACGATCTTTCTGAAAAGCGTTTGAGTCCTTTTCAAGTAGTATCAGCGCACTGAGAGTACAGTGAAGTCGTCCTTGGCTCTGGGTTCGGATTTTATTTTTTGGGAGTGCTGGCTGTCCATTTGCACAAAGCGGATTTTCCATCAGCCAGCTTAGAAATGAGCATTGCTTTGAAGTGCTCTAATCCTTCCTCTACCTTCAGACAACCTTTCGCGATCCACGGCATAGTCACGCTGCCTGCTAACTGCTCTGGCTGTCCACACCACACGGCCTCTGAGACACATGCACACGTTAAAAGTCTCTACATAGGTACTTAAGACATACGAACTGATGGGTTAGGCATAAACGGCACATTTAACACTGTGTGAAACAACATATAATTCTCCAGGCTTCTTCCTGTTTAAATAATTACTATATTTAAACTAAATGTTAAGTATTTACATTTTTTTTCAAATTAATTTCTGAAAACTTGTATATGGTGTGTATATATATATATATATATATATATATATGTATATATATGTATATATAAATGATCTAACTCTTTTGATTGTTTCTTGGGTCTAATTTGCTGTGGTAACATTGTATGGAATGTGAGTCTTCCCAACTTTACTAAACTATTTGCTTGACATAAATATCTAGTTCCTTTCATTCGTAAGCACAGAACAAATAAAGGAGATGAATTTACACAAGATCTTACACAACAGACCTACTCACATACACACGCATCCACATGTGGGCACAGCAAGGCTGTCAGAACTCTCAGATCTGATCCAGCCGAAGGCCTCAAAATCTGTTTCAGTCTCAGTCCTGTGCTCCTCTGAAGAGGCAGAGCTGTCAGAGTGGGTGGCATAACCAAGATGACAGACTGCTGCTCTTTATTTGCCAGACAGAGATCAGCAATTTTCAATTTCCTCTTAGCCGCACGCTCAGGCCCACACACTTCCAAAACACCCTTCAACAATAAAGGCCAAGTTCTTCGACTAAAGATGATGACTAGCATTTGGGGAGAACAGCCGAGCATCCAATCACAGTTGTCGTTGTTGGTGGGTCGTCTATATCTTCTCATACGACCCGCTGTTTGGCCCAGAGTTTGAACCAATCCTCTGCCAGATGGGGTCACTAAAGTCTCACCAACAGCACCCCTATTGGTCAGGGTTATCCATGGAGTTATGGTGTGAGGGGAGAACAGCGAATGACATCAGTAATGCAAAAGACTGAAAGTGTGCGGTTGTGTCCTGGGCAATGTGTTCCAGTCCAGCTGTTCGAGAATATTTCAGACCTGAAAAGTCTACATTCCTCTTTTGTTTTGCTTGCCTGATACTTCAAGTGTGTGCATGTGTGGGTTTTATTGTTTGCGTGTGTCCGCTCATTACCTACTCTGGAGCTGGAACCAGATAGTCTGTGTTGGCCGTCTCTCCCTCTGCTCTTCTGTGCGCCAGTTCTCCCTCTGAAAGGAATCTCAGACTTTCAAGGCGCTTTTTGTGAACAGGTCATCAAAGCCTGTGCAAATTCTGCTGGTTTTGAAGTGAATATCCTATTTTTTACTTTGGAATAGATTTTTTGGTTATGGGGCTGTGATTCTTTTGAGTCAATTGACTCAAATATATAATATAATAAGATATATATATATATATCCTTTGAATAAAAATCCTTGAATTTTTCAGCTGACATGGGTATAATAAAAATAGTTTCCTCATTTGATGGCCTTGCAGCCAGCAAAAAAAAAAGTTAAAAGAAAATCACCTGTGAGATGACAGAGAGTGATGGAACTAGATTATCCCCCTAAACAGATGAGAGATAGGATGACACATTCCCCCTCCTGCTGAAATGGGGAAGACTCCTATGCCATTTCCTTAATGGCTGTGATTACGTTACATTTCGCAGTGAATTAATTTACTTGCTGGCAGGATTGAAAATGACCGCTTGTTCTGTTATTGATTATTTTTTTTGAAAAACTTTGCACTGAAGAACTGGTCTCTTCAGTATTAAACAGTATCATGTCATTGTGGGACACAGCTTAGGTAATGGTAGGGATCATTTGCTGCTGTCAAGCAATGACTATGATGAAGAATGAAAGTGATTCTGACCTAAAATTAGCCTCCCTACATCCCCATTAAATTACTGTCTATCTG
>JABUIW010000214.1:8772593-8827506 GCA_013363375.1 Menidia beryllina
TTTCTGCCAGATTCATGTGTGCCTGTCAGATGTTAATCTGATATTATTTAAAGTGACCTTGGTTTAAATTGTTGGTAAAATCCGAAGGTAAACATGAAAAACAATAAATATGACGTGTGATGTGTACTAAAACTGCCTATTGAAGCTAATGTTTAAGATCCTGAATTAAATGCTAAATTTGATTTGTGGAGCCCTCTGCTCTGAGTCAAATTTTTTTATGAAAGATTACACATCCATTTTTTTTTCAAGCTGTCCATAACAAGGCTGTTTAGATTTAGTTGACCTGTGAATCTGAGCAGTTAATGGAACATCAATGTGATATAAACTGATGTATAGTTTGGATTACGTGAAAGCACAAAAATCTGAGGGAGTTTTGCAAAACTCAAAGATAAGGAGATTTACTGCGCTGAAGAAATCTTCCAGGTGCTTCAGCTCCAGAATTATTTGGACACACAGCTGTGAAAGATGTTACCAACGGAATCTGAAGATGCTTTTCATTTGATAGTGTGTAATAATCTAGGGCAATATAATTTGTTTTATGGAAACCAAGCATATTTACTAAAGGTGTGATTTACATGCATGCCTCTGGCCAGGTTGTTAAGCCGTGTACCACAGCTGTCTTAGATTTATGATAGGTGACAGTTTTAGAACTCATCACTGTATTGGGCATTCTTCCTACTATTTTTTCCCAAACTCGCTGTAAAAATTGATATATTTATATATTTTATCATCTGTAAATATCAATCATGATACTTACATAGATAGATAGATAGATAGATAGATAGATAGATAGATAGATAGATAGATAGATAGATAGATAGATAGATAGATTCTATTCAGTGATCAACTCATTGCTTTTAATAATATTTTTGTTTAATTATTCTATAGATTTGACACAATCAGTAAAATAATTTTGAGCCGTCAGTAAGTTTATAAAAGCTCTATATAAATTCAGTCCATTTGATATTTTCCTTTCATCAGAACAACATCACAACATGGACACATCAAAGACGCAGCTTCCCAAACATGACAAAGCATGTGTTAATTTTTAAGACCTTGCTGGGCTGCAAACTGCATTGGGAAGTAAATGAAATTCAACTTAACTCTAAAAAAGCTTGAGCTAGACCTACTGGATTTCATCATGACAAGCTGGCTCCATTGATTTGCACAAGTCAATCCATCAGCACAAAGAGCTCTTAAATATCTTAATTGTGGATGTAGGCGTCATCATTTAGGACTATACTCAAACTGTCATTGTAAACTTTCAACGATTTTCCAGGCAAATAAAAGAAAGTGTTGGATGCATTTGTTCGAGGCAATTTTCTCATCTGTTGTAATTTATGAAAAAGAGGTTGAACGAGAGGAAGTGGAAGTATCAGGTAAGCAATTAAACTCCAACACCCTCCTGTCATCCTTTGCTCATCATCTTCCCTTCCCCTTCCTCTGTCTCCTATTCTTTCGCCGATGTGCTGCTCAGCATTCATTAGACTCTACTTCCCCAAACACTGTTTTATCTACAGGAAACTTTACAGTGTTGAACTCTTGATCACCCTGATAAACCTC
Organism: Menidia beryllina; assembly: GCA_013363375.1. Classification (NCBI taxonomy): domain Eukaryota; kingdom Metazoa; phylum Chordata; class Actinopteri; order Atheriniformes; family Atherinopsidae; genus Menidia; species Menidia beryllina. The sequence continues at coordinate 8,774,157 of JABUIW010000214.1, forward strand.
CGGGCTAATTAATCAGAGACTCACACAATGCGATCCTGCATGCGCATATGCATATTTATGTGTATGTGTGTAATCCATGTAGTGTGTCTCTTTATCTCCTCTCCAGTTCTCCTCTCTCTTCTCTCTCCTTGTCTGTCATACTCAAGGAAATGATGCTGAATCCTGAATGCTGGAAATATGGCACAGGCTGAAAGCAGCATTGAAATCTTGACAGTGACTGGGATTAGCTAGGTAACAAGGAGGACAGCTTTGGGAAAGAAAACCAGAGAGGTGAACTAGAGGACAGGGAGACGGACGACAAGGATTCTGGATTCTTTTCCACAACAATAAAAATAGGACAAATTTCAGCTTCACTTTCCTCATTTTTTTCATACTATCTTAGAAGTTTTTGTCATTTTGATAGTTGTCCCATATCTTTCTCAACATCCACCCACCACAGACATGGCCTAAAGTTTTAAACTATTCTCAAGGCCCTTTTTTTCTGTCATAATTATCTTTGAAGAACACACCAGAGTGACTTATTAAGACAGCTGAAGGTTTCAGTTTGTGCTATTTCCTCACGGTTTTATTCAGCAGCGATGTTCTGTGCTAAAAGCAAATATAATCATGGACATGTTTTCTCTCTCCTGTTATCATCTCCTCCCGTGTGAGGGGAAAGCTCAGTTTAATGAACATGCGCTGAAGTCACTCTGTGGGCTTCTTCTTGTGTACTGGAAAGAAAATAAGTTGGAAGGAGAAATGTGACTGAAACTAGGATGAGAGGCTTTTTCAAGAAGGCGTATACAATAGAATTGCGGGTCCTTAGCTGGACCAAAAAGAGAAATGGGACGTTATACCATATGCCTGCCTGTCTGTATGCCTTGCATATGCAAAGCCTAATGTTTTATGTATTAGGTGTTATGCAATCTGTGTGTCAGGGCTTTTCAGTTGGGCTGCATTTCTATTCGGAAAGCATAGGCACTTTTTTCATCTCATAATTCAGGCTTTGCATTGACACTCAGTGATATATATTCCATTAAGTCATTTACAGCATAAGTCTTAACTTAAGTGATATGAAAGAAGGGCAATCCAAAACTCTACTGGCACACACGTTTTACAGAGTTGTTTATCACGCTCAGGTCGGGAAATTAATCCAATGAATGTAGCATCTACAGAATCAATAGAAATAATTAAAAGATCACATTTTTTTGAGGAATAGCATATGACTTTCTGAAAACACATAAAGTATCATTTGATTGATACAAATGTCAAATTTTAGCATATAATTCAGCTAATTTGCATTAATAGTTATTGATTTCGCAAGAATCTCATTTGATATTCTTTTGACAGTAGTTACTATTTAGCAGGGATCGATTTGATTTATTTGTCAATTTGGAATGTATTGTAATTCAACCACCATTAAGATTGGTGTCTTGTTTTAGTAAAAAAAATCCACATTTTGTGCCATCTCAAATGATTCAGAGCAAGACATTGTTTTTTTAAATGCACTCATGGAAGCTCCAAATGGCAAGGAAAAGCTGCATATGGTCCAATAAAACGAACAAAATGAGTTTTGTGACATTTTCATATCTCCAAATTCACAATTTCACTCACTTTTTTCATAGTAATTTAGGTTCTGGGTACCAATCAGCATACATTTCTTATGTTTGATCCACATAACAGCGGCTCCATTCTCCCCCATCCCGATAATTTTCATTTCCCCTTCTGCTTGTGTTAGCAGGCAACACTTGCAAAGTATTTACAGGGTGCCTGAAGAACGTAAATCCTGATTTGTTAATCCTTTTCTCAAGGGAGACCGTCAGCTTTTGTTTTCTGCGTGTTTAAGGCCTTATTTAGTGGCTGGTCAACTATAATGTGTAATTTAATTTAAGAACCGCATTCTCAGAATAGAGTTACACCTTAGGTTGCTAAATTCAGTTCTTGATCTGCTGCGTAACTTTCCAGGCACAGATTGCAGTGGTAATTTGACAATGGTTCAACGTTTTTATGGTTGGCAGCCAGTCTTCTGACAAATTATGTCCATCAGGCCCTACCGCCACTGACCACTAAAGTGTTATGTTTTTTGTGAATCCTGCCTTTACTGATGTTCCAACATTCTCTTTGACCACCAATGCCGCAAACTGCTGCTATTGCACTGCATTTCCCTTCCTTTGTCTAGAAAACTGGCTGCAGGTTCCCTGTGGTTCTACATGGGTAGTCGGTTAGATTATGCTTTAAAAATAAAGCCATTTATTCAAACATCATCAAGACTGCAGGCCATATATGTATGTGGGTTGGATGACTTAATTGTTTACATATGGTCCCTTTTTTTGTGACATCAGAACATTTTCAGATCAGGGTGTTTTGGAAGCCATTCAACCATTTGAAAAATAGTTTTTACACACAGGAACCATCAAATTGAGTGTTTGGTGGTATTAGAAGTGGTGTGTGCAGCAACCACTGATCTGTTTTCTCTGTGGGGATTGACATGACTAATGTTTGATCGTTTCTTGATGCACTGGGTTCAGCTAGCCCACTGATGTCTGAAACCTGGGGTGTCTTACCAAGATTTCTGTGATGCAGTTACTGATAGCTGACATTCTGGGATACGGCTACAAATCTGACAACATCCCATGCCAAAAGAAGTTCAGGCATTCGAGGCTTGCTAGATCATGCTAATCTAACAGTCATCCTAACAACTGATAAAGGGTTCATACACCTGAAATAGCCTTTGATACAGACCAATTATTCAAGCCACTTAGCAGTTTTCATACTAATGGCAGTTGACAGTGACAGTTATATCCAGTTTTTTTAGTAAAAAACAGCTTTTGCCTCCATTTATCAGTTTAACCTTAGTTGTCAGAGATGTGTCTGTTCTTTGGTGCTGTCACATTACTGTCTTGTAAGAGAGAAGCCCACAGAGAGAGAACAGACAAGGCCTCTGAACTCCACCACTCACTGGTTCAAACCCTGACACATCAAGTGCGCACACACTTACACACACACACACACACTGTCAGTCAATGAAAGAGTTGGTATCTCACATACTGACCAATAACTGACCATGAAAATGATACACAAGGTCACTAGTTTCTTATGAGTGGCACCTTTTAGGTACTAAATTAGATCCAGTTCAACACATTATTATTATTTTTAACCACTGGAATATTTGCTCAAATTATCATTGTGTTATTTTCTTTACTACTTTGGCTTTTAAAAGCATCCTGACCTGAATTTTTTGGTAATCTCCTCTATATTTTTCCATTTCCTGAATAGCTATTAACCTGGGCATAGTCATTTATTACCAAAATTATGTTTTTTTTTCTTTTGAAATATCACTATGAGGTTTTCTGTAACCATTTACCTTTGGGAATCACTTAACTATAGCTGAAAAATGTAATAACTGACATATTTGGAACCCCAAACATTTATACTATTGAAACATCTTTCGATTAAGAAAAATAGCATCATCAGGCACTCAGCTTCAGGGCATAGGTAGTCTTTGAAAGCCTCCTGACATGGCTTCTTTAGTTTTGCATGCATAAACAAAACAATCTTGATCAACTGAGTCTGAGCACGATCAAATGACAAACTACTTTGAAATGAAAACAACAATGGGGTCTCCGTAGAGAGATGCAGAAAATGAGCTGAACCCGGTACCGACATGAGAAAAAAGGATGGTGGTGCCTTACAAGAGGAACATTAGAGGACAGGACAGATGTGGGGAGGCGCTGCTGTGAGCTAACAACAACATAATCGACTCAGGAACATTGAACGCTCCCCAGCTACCATGTCCTCTTATCCTTGTGGCTCAGTGGCAGCCTTTGTTATTTCTACAATAGTGGTGTTGTGCTGGCATGTCATCCTTTCACGGTTATTGTTTCTCACCTCTGCTCAGTCATGAGGGAGGATGCCCCTGTGGAAAAGATGTGACCTCACAAAATGGTTGTCATTGAATCTATCTCCTCTCCTTTTCTTATTTCAAACCTTTTTGTTACCCTCTCCAAATTTCCATTGGTTGTGGTAGCACTGATGGCCTTTGACAAAACAAGGTTGGTGCTAAATATCATCCCATAACAAACAACGGAAATTACAGTGAATTGACAACGACTTGCTGCATGTGTACTTTGACCTCTCATTATGTCACCTTTTTCAGTTTTTTCTTTCTTTTTCTTTTTTCTCCTCTAGTGACGGTTCTTCTCACCCACAGCACCCTTGTGGTATTACTGATATCTCTGAGTCAGGGGACCAGACATAGTCGGTGTCACGCATACACATGCATGCTCACACACATTACTGAGCAGCAGCTGGAGTCTGAGGCGGTATTAATCCTATTTCTGCCTGTTAATGGGATTATGTCTTTTAATTAAAGGCAAGTGGAGAGCAATTATGAGCAGTGAGAGGATGTGACACACTTCACCGTTGTGCCATCATGCCCATGTTCAAGGTGCTCTCATGCTGGTGGACTTGGATATTATGCTGCTTCTGTGTTTTACACACAGATTAGATATCATATGATATTTCAGAGATTTCCTCCCTCAAACAAATATAGATTTTGATGCATTTTCACAATGTAAACAGTCAGTTGATCATTTATCTTTTTATTTATCTTGTTTTGCTATTTTTTATATATGTACAGTAGCTGTAAATTATACAGTTTTCTCTGCTGGTAATCGTGTCTCTCCCCATGTCTCACATGAGGAATGGCAGTTGCAGAATTGAGTAGCTGTGTAAAGAGACTAAATCACCTCTCAGGGGGAGGTTTAGTCCCATTTCTGCTTCTCTTTTGCAGGTTTGTGTTGACAAACCTTGGTAGAGAGGTATTTAAACAGAGGCCGGTTGGGGATAGAACAGCAGCTGGGACGACAGGTGGGTGGCTCAGGTGACAGGCTGAGGTGAGTACTCCACCGGGAACTCTGGTGGATCCGTGAGAGTAGGTGGGCAGGAGAAGAATAAAGGATAATAGGGATTACACAGCGGAGTTCGATGTGTGAAAGCTGAAAATAAGAACAATTGCTTTGTTAACATTAAGTCACATAAGTAGATATTTAATGGTTATACAGTATCATCACATACTGTATATAGATCATAAAATAAAATCTATTTTCTATGCTGATTGTCTTTTTATTCTTATGTAATATTTTATATCATGTTTTGTTCAGTCATTTGCAATATTTTTGATTAGGAGAACAAAGACATATAAAGTAAATGAGAAAGATGGTCTAAAGGAAGCAAGCTGGCATGGAGCAATCTTAAAATAGGAATTTCAGTTTATAATTATGTGTTTCATGTTGGTTGAAGAGTATTAAACTGAGTTGCAGTCAAGAAATAGATACATTTCTCTTCCCTGAAAACATAGCACATGCTGCTCTTAATTCTCACATTGAAGCACCAAAGACCGCTTTTTCATAGACACTAATGTTCCTCCATAATATCAGAGGTGTACATATTTTATCTGAGCTCTGATGGAAAGAAATTAAAAAGTGGAAGATTCTTCTATGATTTAGTTTGGAGGACTTGCCATCCATGAATGCCTAAAAAGAATATCAAAATTTGATTAATTCAACCGCAGCACAGTTTTCCCCTTTGGGAGAAAAAGACGTGTTTCAGGATTATTCTTACAAATGGCTTCATTTTTGTATAATAGAGAACTTTAATCTGCATTTCTGTGTTGCACAGTGAGATGTGTTCACAGGCACTGCTTTCTGAGGGGTTCATAAGTACATGAAAAGACTTTTACGACAGATACATGTCAGATTTGAATGTGCATAAGGCCCCAAAGATGATGGTCGTTGTAATTTTGTCTCTTTCTCTCAGAGGTGTGTTTAGATTATCATTTTAATGAGGAGTTTATTTATTGTAAATTACTGGATATTCACTGAAACTGCTGGATTAACCAATATTTGCAGATCGCTGAATCCCTTCCTATCTTGACTTTGCTATTTTTTGTCAGTTAGTGGGATTATTTGCAACACATCCCTCAGGCAGTTTCCCTGTGTTTCTCCAGCCTTTTGTGAGTGCTGTCCCAACTTCTTCCAACATGAATCACAGCGAGTTGTAGTTTTCAACGGAATGGTAAAATTATTCAACATAAATAATTTATATCTTTTCTAAGTTCTATTGAGAATTATTTTGTTTAATGGCATTTGCAAAATCATTCTATTCTGTTTTTATTTCTGTATTTATCTTTTGACTATTGTGTAAATCCTGCATGCTGTATGTGTCCTGTGCTGTCCCACAAACCTAGCGCCTGCATACAAGTGACATAAAGCAGCATAATAGAGAAAAGCAGTCATCTCTGTAGCAATAATTTTCAGTATGATCACATCTGCTTATTTGCAGTTCATCAAAGGGAAAAACCCAAAACTCCGGCTCTGGAAACACTGCCACTGCGAGGTTGCCCTTTTTTGTGTTTCACAACTCACTGATTTCATTAGCAACTTGAGAGCTGGCTTCTGTGTTTCATTTTACTGCTGCAAAATCCACTTACGGGCATCTCAAAGGATGAATTGACACTGGAAGGGCATCTTAAGCAGAAGTCATTAAACTGAGATAAAGAAGACAGAGAGTTGTAGAAAGAGAACAAGATCAGAACTTAAATGACATCTGCCACTTGAAAGACTGTAAACTGTCAGTGTAAGACCTGCGAAGTCTCAAGTAAGTGAAAACCTATTAAATTAAAAGAATGGAATTTCTCATATGGTAAATAATTGAAATTTTTTTCTGTTTCTTTTTTCATTACATCACAATGTATTGTCAGTGGTTTCTTTCATTCCTGCCACATGGGGTAGGAGAAGGGGGGGGGGTAGTATAGTGGTGAGTGTCCCCATCTGTCACATGGAACGGGGATATACAAATGTATATATTCTACCTTGTAAGTCACTTTGGATAAAAGCGTCTACTATAAACAGAAACATGTCTGCATTTCAGAGTAGGTCAGACAATATCCATGTGCCTGATCCAAGAAAAAAATTAGAGAAATTAGTTTTGTTTTTTGTCTGAAGTCTTTATTTGGTCCTTTAACAAAATTATCTTGTCACAACAGGGGGCAGTCTCCTTCCCGCTGTTTCCAGGTATATTTTGTTGTGCACATCAGGGTTTTTTGTTTTTTTGTATGTATCTAACAATGTTATGCATATGGTATTATAGAGTTAACTTTGTTTGCAATGAAGGTCATCATTATCTAAACAAGACACACACCATGCAGGAGCAGCTGGGGCCCAGCGGGGAAGAACAGTTGCCTTATGAACAGTCAGTGGTTCAACTTTTTCCCCGGGCCATGTGTCGAAGTGTCCTTGGGCAAGGCACTGAACCCCAAGTTGCCATCTGGTATGCGAGTGTGTGGGAGAGTGAGTGAATGACATTTAGTGTAAAATGCTTTGAGTGGTCAGTTTGACTGGAAAAGCGCTATATAAAGACAGATCCATTAACCACTAAAGAGGAACGATCTTACAGTGAGGCAAACGTGCTAACAGCCACATCACCATGCAGCCCCCTCAGTGAGACCAGTGATTGACATTTCAAAAGATTGACTATTTTAATTGTTAGCCTTTTATTTGTTGGTCATTTAATCTGAAAGATTTCTCTTGGATCAGAGTATCTCTTGAAGTGACTAGAAGTTTCCTGGACAATTGTGTCAGCTTGCAAAAAAAAAAGTGGAAATCATGGGAACAAAGCAGCTGTTCCTACTCAGATAAATGATAGTAAATGTACATGTAAATAAAATAAAAAAAACTTCCAGTGGTGTGTTTAAACAGACACAGGCTCAATGATCTCCTTTTAGCAGACTGCTCATATTACCTGCAGCTCCCTCTCCGTCTCTATTTCTCTTGAAAAACAGGGGAGCATTTTGTTCCAATTAGTCTCTGAAGACAAACTTACAGCAGCCACCCAGGAGGCCCTCAGGACGATTAAATGCAACACACCTTCCACCCATCCTCCAACAGATTAACATACAACTGTGCTGCAGGCAGAGAGCGACTCAGGATGCCTGAAAAAGAAAGCTTAGCACAAAAGGAGTAGTTGAGTGTAAATGATGAAATGAAACAAGTGCAAATGGTTGGTAGTGGGAGAGATGACTAAAAAAGGCGAAGGGGATATATATTCCCATTTTTTAATGCACTTTTAAAGATGCTCTCCTTTACACAGTACACAAGAACTTAAAGTAAACTACAAACGCAATAACAGTTAATCCACTGTTGTCACACTTTAGCTTTGCGAGATGTTGATTAATTTAACACTATAGATTGGTACTTGCCATAACGTGTTTTTACAGGGAAAGCCGTTTGTCTCACTCGCACCTCATTGTGAATGTCTTAATTTAATACTCAAACTTTTTAAAATATTTAAATTAAGTGAATGCTCATTCAAAGAGAGACTGAATTAGATGGAAGGTCTGCCTCTTTTTAATGACCTAAACATCAAATGAACAGCCAGCACGGTTCTCAAGCAATTATGTTCTGCCCACTTCATGTTTTCATTCACAGTATACATTTACATTTTCTTATTTATACAACCGACCACTGGAGTTTTTGTCAGTTTCCCATGCAGGCAAAACAACCATTGTACAAATTTCTGCTATAACAGTTTTCTTTATAACATTTTGAAAGCATGTTGTTTTCACTGGGACTTTTTTTGTTCTTGTTAATACGACTTGTTGAAAATATACTCACTGAAACCTTATACTGTTGTCCAATCATCTTTTACGTTCCATTATTCTCATCTAAACATGCTCATTGAGCAATGAAATGGATTTAGCAGAATTGGAGCTTTGGTCAGTAATTGAGAGGACTTATAGTAAAGATATCTCCCCCCCCCCACATTTTGAAATCCTTCAATATTATTTATCTCTGCATTTCAAGATTAACCTCTCCGCTGAAGCAAATGCTCCCCCCTCCTCCAACTCCAAAGCTTTATCTTTTCCAACCGCTCCTCCCCATCTGTCTTAATCTTATTACTGAAGTCAATGGCCAACCTGCTTGTTCCATCCCGATAAATAGGTCTATTACCCTGCAGTGACCCCCAGCACTGTTTACATTGTTAACAACGTTCAGTTTGTCAAAAATCGTAATTTCCCTTGCTGTTGACTTGTCGATCATCAGCTATTGTCAGCACCTTCATAACAGCGGACATTGGACACTTTGCTGATCTGGTGCATCCAGGTCTGTTAAAATAAATGTTAAAGATAATGCCTAAGAGGAAATACAGCTATAATATTAGACAAGCAATTGATGCTTGCCATCAGTCTGTGAATGACAATAAAGTCCATCATGCTATGGTGAGAGATATTATTTGTTTGGCAGAAACATGAATTGTCTGAGCAAGTTATCCGAAAGATCAGTCTGTACGATGCTCAGAAAACCTGGAATAATACTCATTCAGAAAGCTTCCAAGTGTCAAAAACATCTGGAACCATGTCCTTTGAACTGATGAGACAAAAAGTGGAGATGTTTTGTTGTAATAATCAAGCCATTTTTGGCAAAAACCAAGCATAGAAAGTAAGCAAAAACACCTTCTTACCAACTGTCAAATATGTTTATTTGACTGATATAACCTTGTCGAAACTGGGTTTTGAAATAGAGTAATGATCTCAAAGACCTAGAAATACACAAGAAGTTAAATCAAGGTGTTGCAATAACCCATTCAAAGTCCAGACCACAACCTAATTGAAATGCTGTAGAGGGACCTTGAGAGGGCTGTATAAACAAATGCCTGAAACGTTGATGAACTCAAGCAATGTTGACTGAATGGATATATGGGTGTCAGCCCATATTTGAACTTTTCCCTGTTTAAAAAAGATTAAGTTAGCACAATTAAGCACAATGGTAACGTAAAAAGGAGGAAATATCTGGCTATCCCAGCATTAGACTAAAAAATGTTGCTAGTTTACAACTTTGTCTCCCTATCTAGGATTCAACATCTGGTGCAATTCAGATGATCTTAAATGTTTTGTTCAGAGCAGTACGCAAGTGCAACCAGCACTAATTGTGCCAGGCAGTTCAACAATGATGGGAAATTTGTCAAAACACTGCAGGAGAGCTGCAGTTTATATTTTAATACAGTCCATCATGAGAAATAACTTTTCCACATGCTTTTTTTTATCTGCACACATCATATACTCATAAAACTGTATTTTTTTTTTTTTAACTTGTTTGTTTGGTTTCTGTCAAAACCAATTCATACTCCTCCACCAGAAAACATTGCATATTTGCACCACATGTACCTGGTTGCAATCATTCTGTCAATTTTTCATTTCATGATGTTTTAAACTTTGTGTTGCTTAACTTAATGCAAGAACATTGCACACTGAAAATAAAAAAAACAAATCCCTCTTAGCAAGACTGATAGGGGAGAAATGTTTTATTTTAGTAGGATTAAACCTTGGAAAGAGCAAAACCAGCGTGGGATGAATATCTGCTTCTAATTTTGTTGTTGAATGAGACATGGACGAAGTGTTTAAGTGGTTAGAGTTAATATTGGAGCTGAGATCATCTATTTAGTCAAAGTGTATGCTGGCAAGACAGACTGCTTTTTTGACTTAGAGATTTCTGTGTTAATAGATGCTTGCAAACTTTTGGAATAAAACAATGTAGTCACGATGAATTGACTCAAATAAGACTAAAGGCATCTACTTTTTCAGTGTCTCTTTTTTATCTGTAAATGACAGTCATAGTGATGCTTTTGTCAAAGAATTCAAATAACTGCGTCTACAGCAGTTCTGTGAATGTAAGACGATCTACCTTTGAAGACAGTAACTGTGTTTTTGTGTAATGAAACTCAGACCTTTCAACAGCAGATTTGATCAGTGCAATTAACAAAAAGCTTTTGCTGGTGGAGCCACCGTCTGCACAGCTCTGTCATTATTTTCAACTTTGCCTACACAAGTGGCAGAGATTATGGTGGGAGGGTAAAAAAACAAGTCCTCACTGAAATCCTGTGTGTTTTTCTTCAAGTGAATGCGTGGTTGCTTACTTTTAAGGTCTTAAGATTACATGTACAACCGCTCTAGGGGAGCTGCAAGAATAGGAATGCTGCAAGCCATCAAGGACGTATGAGGTACTGTAATTAACTCATTCCCACTCCAAACCCTACACACATTCCATAACCTTTTTACATATGCAGCTGACCTACAGTAGAATTTGCATTTAACATTAAATATACTAATCTCTGTTAATTTCCCCAACTACTTCTTTATGTACCTGGGGTGAAGGCTAATGGTAGCCTTCTGTTGGAGTGTCGGTAAAATCATTTAGTTCATGGAAAATCTCTCCACTCCTACCAGACATCCTGTCACCAAAACCTTATTCTGACTTCACCTACAACTTTAATTACTATTTAAGACTAATCTATATGTAAGCATTTTATAACACCTTCACAGTCTCTTGTAAAAAAAAAGAAAGATTTTTAACAGGGTCATCTTGCTAAGCAGATTTGAATAAAACATGACAAGAGCATGATTGTAACACTGTGTAAAAATCCCCTCTGGCACATAGATGCTGCATTCAGCTAAAACGTTTCATTAACCATCATTGCTAATGATTTCTCACCCTCTTGCAAGAGAAGAAATTGCTGTAGACACCAACGAATTTGGAGACATTTACAGTTATGCAATGACACTTCCAGGTTTCAGATATCTCTTTGTCTTGGATTGTTTTGGTGGATCACAGATGCTGCATGTACCTGCAGTTGATAATTTTATGATGTATCTGCACACCCATATATTTATATGTATATATATATATGGGTGTCAGTGTGTCATTATATATATCAGTGTGTCATGTAATGATCCTGATGTAAATAGATGGACTTAATATTATGTTATTGTTCAAATTTCCACATTGCAGACACTTAAAATCAAAGCAACTGACAAGGATCAGGTTGCCAATACGTTTCAGGAGTTTGAGGTTTAATGTCTTTCCCAACGATATTTTGTGATGTAACCCAGAATCAAACTAACAACCAATCTTTGAGCAGGTGGCAGGGGGATTAAATCAGGTAGACACTAAATTACGGTACAACACGTTATGTAATATTATTCAACTGATTGTCAGAGAAAACAAAAATCTAATCTTATATCTTGTTTCAATGCAACCACAATTTTGTGAAAAGTTGGCCTGTATATGCCCTTGTGAACTGAAATTGCTTCAGGTGTTATCTGATCTTGGAAAGTCAATGTTGCTACAGGCCTCTTTAGCATAAGTATGCAGCAGTTCGAGGGTCCCACCATCTCTGGTAGGGCCGGCCACAAACCGAAACAGTCTTATCCAGTGTGACATGTATTAAATCCCCAGCGACCATAAAGCATTCACTGTGTCACTGTATGCTGCCTTGTCATAGCAAAATGCAGCAAGTGTCAACATAAAGCATGCAAACTCCTTTGATATGCAGTTTACACATACACATGCAATAATTTCATTAATAACATTTCCAATACTCATAGCAGTTTGTCATAAGCTGTTGTTAAAGTGACGCAATATTTTATGTCTTTGATTCATAACAAAATGATCAATGATGGCATGGGTAGATAATTTAGTCAAATACGTAACATTACAGACAGAAATGTTGCTCATTTACACCACCTAGACCACTGGCTTCTCCATTTCACCAAAAGAGAAAAAAAATGCTTAAGGTTGATGTATATATAATTGGCTTTTTATATAAACATAAAAAAGCCAAATATTTTCAGCCTTGTGAGGACTGACACGTTTTATTAATCTATATTGAGTTTGGTGAATTCTACTCAGATTAGACATAATGGCCGTGGGTATTGGATGTTTTTCATAGATTGTATTTATTAAACTATATTGTTGTGACATCAAGGTCTCAGTGTGCACGGCCACAGATGAACTGATATAATGGCTAAATTTGATTTGGACTCCAACTGCGGCGTATTTAGCTGCCAAGACCAAAGAGAGGAAACACCAATAATAACTATCTACACCACACAGGCGAACACATTCCAATGGAAAGTCACACTCAGTGTTGTATTGCGCATTTCAAATCAGTGATAGACTGTATTCAATTAAGAAGAGTATGTCTTCAGTTAGAAACACTCAGTTTTAATTGAACACTGAATACAAATCAATGATTCTGTATTTTGTCCCATCCAACAAATTAACAAAAGAAGAGAAAATAAAACATGAAGGTTTTGTGTGTATGAGCATGACATAAAACAAAATTCCCATGTCCTCCAGTGGTGGAATTAAATCCCCAGCACACTGTAACAAAGCTATAATAGGACTGTGATTCTGCTCACTCATTTTCGCATTGCTACCGCAAACTCAAGACATGTGGAGCGTCGACTTGAAGTCTTCATTTGGGAAAGAATGTAGTCCAAACAGCACTTGAGTGAAGTTTGCTGTTTTTTTTCAAATTTATGTAGCAGACTTTTTCGGTTTTCCTGTTTGGTTTAGCGTCCGCTTAAGGAAGACGCAAACATAAGGAATGAGTCACTCATAGTCGTAGTTAAACTTTAAGTTGGGTGGCATCCGCTGTAATCTGTACTGTGAATGAGTTGTTCCAAAATGTATGGAAACTATAGGTTCTCTTTTAAAGTGATATGCCCAAGCGCTTTAACCCATAACTGTGCTTTTCCCAATAAATATAGGCCTCAATCACTGCTCAAATTTTGCGTTTCAATAACATGAGCATTTCAAATAAAATGTCCCAGCTCTTTGAAGATTGGACGAGTGATAAATATGATAACTTATTCAGGCAGATATAGCTGACACCTCTGACATATTTTCTTTCTATTGAACAAACAAGCATAAACACATTAAGGTGACACATGCTGAGCAGCCTGGGAGAGCCATATTACCAGTGTCCATGAAAAGTCTTGGCTCTTGTTCTGCCCACTACCCAATCTGGATGCACTCTTGCCATCAGTCCTGCCATCTGCTGGGCTCTCAGCAGCTTGTTTAGAGGTTAATAGCTTCATGATCCCCTATCAGTCCTGCCCATCTTCAAATGGCTAATTCTTCCTCTCTGGCAGCGACTAGCACATCCTGTGGTGCAGCCTCTTCTGCATCATCGGTGCCATCGTCAGGACAGCAATACTCCTTGTTACCCGACACAAAATATCACAGCTGAATAGATTTTACAAAGTGTGCAGACACGACAAAATGACAAATCTGGAGCAGTTGAGGGCAGATCAATATCCCATACTCAGAGGCATCATGGCTCATAAGTAGCCCTATCACTCTTAACAATGTCTAGAGAAAATTTGGAAAGCTTCTACATAATAGTATTTCGCTCAGTTAACAATTAGACAGTGAGATGATGTCTTACACATGTACAGTATAGGTGCATATATTTAAATTCTTAATGGAATACTTTGGCATGGATAATGAGCTCCATTTCACCTTATTAACGTTACACCCCAAAAGAAATAAAAACATATGTGTATGCAGGGATTACTGTGTCCTTGTGCAAGACATGTTTTCTGCAAAGGCCGACAGGCTCCATTGACTAATTTGTGGGAAAAAGTGCCCACTGCTCATCTTGATTCCTGCATGGAAGCGTATGGGGACGCTCACAGTTGGTATGGGAGCAGTGAGGTTTAAAAATGTGCAGGAATAGTAAGTCTTTAGAGATCAACTTGTGTCAGGGCTGCAGGGACCTCTCAGCTCACTGGAGGAGTCTGACAGTTTGACTTTAACCGAACCTTATCCATAACTGAATGATTTTCTTCGAAAAAACACCAACTTCTTCTCAAATTAAGTTTAAGGGATTTTTTTTCAATATGACTTCTGTATGACCCCCGTGAATTTGCATATTACATCTCTGAGAACTGAATATTAAGCGCTTGAGCGAATTACTGTCTCTCAGTTGATATTCCCTATGCAGCTTGAGGTTGCGAGCAAACGGGCGGTCGGGCATTTAAAACCCTTTTGAAGATAATATGATTTTTTTTCATTCGGCTGATAAGGATGTGTCATGGAATGTTTCATTATTTTGGACACTAAGCATTTTTCCCCTTCATAGCTTAGTGAGAGGAACAAAAATTAATCCAGCATCATATTATTGCTGGTTCAGATGAGGAAATGGGGTGGGGGAGTTAGTCAGTGTGATTGCTGTTGGATCGTCTGCAGGGACCTGCTCTGATTCTGACGATGCTGGCAGACGTCAAAGCTTTTAGGCTTGGGGCCGTTAGTTGACATGCTTTCACACCAGCAGTACTGCAGTTGCTCGTCTCTTAGAAGATGAGGCACGGTTGTGAGAATTACCTTCATCCCATGCTGCATTTTGTAATGTCTTTGGATCACAGATTCATTGTTTGTCTTTTATAAACATGGCATGTCCTCAGCCTCAGATGTTGGCCATATGTTTGTTTGAATGTGCAGCTTTCTCTTTTCAGTGTAATGTCTCAGGTCTACAAACTGCAAAGGGAGACCTTTTTCAGTTACACTATGTGGAATTGTGTATCTGGTTTCAGATGATTGCTCCAGTCCATGCATATGCATTATATAAACATGAAAAGACCCGATAGCTCTAAGGGGAAACTATGATCTCTCAACATATTCTAATTAAAGATTCCCCCCCTTCACTTTGGCTAAAAACGACTGCATTCCACATTCTTATTTGCAATTTTCTTTCTAGTCGACTGACTGTTTTGGTGGTTTAAGATGCTAATACATAAACACTGACATCACAGTGCATGTTTCAAGGCAGGATATTCCTTTTTTTATCCCCTTGGTCTTGGATTTGCTCTTTAATGATAATCAGTGAGCAGTGCAGGGTCTGTCTTGGACTGATGGTAGTGGATACGACTGGGCACAGATGAATGGCTGAATAAGGACATTGGTCTTCCCCTATACCCATTGCCCATCCCCACCTTTTTGTCAGTGGATGAAAACACTAAAGTAGATTCATGAGCTTTCTCTCCCCATGGCTTGGCTGAGAGAGTGCCAGCACCTGGCACAAATTGAGGACAGTGATTGGCTAAGATCAGACAGACACACTGATGAGCAATGTGAGAAAGCGAGGGTGCAAACACTCAGAGAGGAAAGGTGTTATAGTAAATAGTGAGAAGAGAATCTGAAATGGGAGCAGTTTTTACATGATGCTGTCAATGACCACTAAAAAAGCCAATGACATTATCTAATCAGGGATTGTAGACTTTATAACATTCACGAAACAACTTTGAAAAGATATGCTGTTGTTTGCAATACTTTGCAATAGATTGTTCTAATTTAACTGAACCTGATTCATCCACGTGGAAGGCCATCTCAGTGACTGCTGCATTAATTAAAAAAAGACTGACATGCGTTGGAAAAAATTATTTTTAACATTTTTCACCAATGAAACGCTTAAAATGGAAAACATTGTCAAACTTCAGCGGGTAATAATCTAATTTGCAAAAATGATACAAATTGATTAGAAAAAAAACAGAGAAGATAATATAAAGGTCAAAAAATGAAGGAGATAAAGATTTGATAATGATATTCAGAGCCCTGACAATTTTGTCATTGTTAACCTTTCCATGATCAAGAGTCAAATTTTCCTAGACAAAATACACACACTCAAACTCATCCAATATGTTCCTTGAGATCACCGGTTATCTTAAAGCTTTACAAAAATATTTGGACAGCATGAGGTTGGGAATTTCTGTATGGGAAGCTAATACCGAACAAATGTGTGTTGCAGGTTTGTCATGCGGGGCAATTGTTTAAATGTCTTGGTGAGCTGAGATCAGTGTGATTGTTGGAGTCCTGTCCAAACAGCAGAATAGAAGGCAAGCAGTGACCTCTCACAGGCTGATCATTCTTACCACATGGAGCATGTTTGTACAGACCTGCCGTAGCTTCCACTCAGGAATGCATGTCTGATTCTGTTGCATCTCTGTATCCTTTTTCAAATCATTAAGGAGAAGTGATGTGAGACAGAGAAAAAATAGATTTTGTAGGGAGAGATGTCCTGACTGGACTCAAAGAAAAAAAAAAATGTGCTGAATGGCATAGTGATAAATGACAGCGTAACACAGCCGGCAAAATATGATGAATGTCCTCATTAACATCAGATGATCTGCATGCTGGTTTGTTTTTGCATGGGGGCAGCTCAAAGGGTTAAAAAGACACCCCCGGGCTAAAACAAATGACAGTTAAAGGTCGAGTAGTAACAGCAGCTAATTCTGATATTTACCTTGGCTTATCACAAGGCTCAGTTGGCACAGACAAATATCAACATTTTATTTTAGTAGAAACAACTGGTATGTTCATGGAAAATCATGTAGACATTCTGAGCAGGAAAGTCCCATTGGCATCCCAACGAGGATCAGAATTTAGAAGTTGATCTTTGCACATACATTTTCTTTATATGTATGTGTTTTTCTGAGGAAACCAGACAAACTGTTTTTTGTTTTTAATATATTTACATATAATTAAAAATATATATTTCTATGGAAATATATGCACTTTTTTCAGTCATGGACTCTAGTAGTGCTACTCTGTGGATCTCTTGGATCTCGGTACAATTTCTATTTGTTCAGATAATGTATTTAAAGAAAAGAAAATATTGACTGTTCATTTCAAATACTTCCTCTGATTCAATGACCAACTTGTTGACCTGTTGTCTGAATGAATAGTGCCGAGAGGTATGTTAAATAATAAATTAGCTAACACGTCATGTCATCTGATGCTGTGGCACTGGTTTCTGTTCAGTCATAGGAGAGAGGTAGCCTCTCATTCACCCACTTAATCACGTCAGGCACTCCTTCAGCTCTTTCATGTCTCAACCTCTTTAGTCTGGAGAGGTAGGCTGAATGGTAGGTTGAATGCAAGGCTCAAGAGGTTAGTTGATACAAACGCTGTAATATAAAAATGACATACAGCTTTAGTTAAATATGATACCTTTATGGAACAAAATGATGTATTATTACAAACTTTAAGTACATTTAGCTGACTCAAAAAATGTACGTTTGTATCTGGAAAAGAGATCTATTCTGTCTGCAAGAATCAACCTCCATTGTTTGGTGTAATAACTTTTAAACTCTACTACTTATTAGAGCTTACAGGGCCTGTTTGCAAACAGATGCAGAAAACAATTATATAAATGTACATAGCTTAAGTCGTCTGAGTCCAATTCTGAGTTCCACTTCCATTTCTGTGTTGATCCAAGGAGGAATCAAAAACCAACTATGAGTTCCCATGGTTTGATGTGGCATTGAAGTCTCAGTAAACCTGGAATAAAAATGCATCCATCTAAAAAATATGTGTTATGGACCAATCAACTTAAATCAAAGAATGAAACAGCTGCCAGGTCTATAAAAGTAGACCTTGAAATCATGTGAAAATTAGCAATAATCTCTTCTTTGAGATGTTGTGGGCATATCTGCTTTGAATGCTGACTGACAGCTTCCAGATCAGCTCAAATGAACTGCACTAACAAGGCAAACAGAGCTGAATTAAATTGAATTGGATCAGCTATGGTTCTGTAATGCAGAATGATAAAAGTACACTATGAACAAGAAGTGTTTTTCATGTTCTGGCTGAGTTATTCACCCATCTCAACTATAATACCCAGCAACTCAGGCTCCTGCACTCTGGATGACACGCCACAACAGGAAGACAAAGAAATAGACAAAGTGAGTCTGTTTCTTATGGACAGAATGAGCTGTTTATTTATTACTATCATGTTTTTCAAACTAGGTACAGTAGAAAAAGTTATGTAGACAAGTTCCAAAAGACGTTGTTGGGCCCCTGCATGGGAAAGCAGCAAAGGTCAGAGGTCTAACTCACCTCGAAATGTCTAAATTGAGAAAGTCCATTGCGAGGGTATCGGCTTTTCACCACTCCTTCCAATTGCATGGAATGTCTCTGTTTATTATGAATAGCTTGCATTAAAGGAAAGCATTTAGTACCGCTTTGTTCCATTTACATAAACGTAACATGTTTCAGAATTGTGCATTTAATTCTAAATTGTGTTCTGTTGTCCCACGGCGAAGACCAATTCTCGTTAAAGGTTTAACTTATCATTCCCAGAATTCAGTTTAGCAATCTTTGTCAATTTGTTATGGATCTCAGAGGTTACTCCCCAGGTCTAAGTGGTGAGAGATACTCTGTGTCTGCATGTGTGTCACATGATATGGGTGAACAATCCTCATAACCTGATGGCCTAAGGGCTGACCATGCAGTGAGCATGGTGTCTTTGAAGTGAGCTTGTATTAGATGCTTATCCAAAGGCAGTGTATTACCTGGAGTCGATCTTAGCCAGCTGGTGCCACTTCATTAAGGCAGACAGGTGTACTGACTTTGAGGCCGCTTATCATAATGGTATCAAGCAGGGAAGGAGTAACGTTTATTTCCAACAAAACTGCTATGCTTCTGCATTGATATGCATATTCAGTTTCAAATGCAATCAATATTATATGGAGGTTGATTGTTTTTGGCATCTTTATCATGTATGAGATCAGCAAATCCCTGTAAAGATTGAAGACTATTTTTATCATAATTCTTCTGGATTAATAGAGAGAATTCATATATCTACTTAACCAAAGCATGAGGTTCTTCAGAAAAGTTTATTTAGAAGTATCTTAAGCTTGTTAAAATGTTGCATGCTTTCATTTTTTCAAGAACAAGTCTACATTTGAACTTATCTTTGAATCTCCATTCACAAACACACTGGAAAGGACAGGATTCAAGGGTGGAAAAGGAAAAAAAATCAAAACACAACATTTCCCACTAAAACATAGTGTCACAAAATGAAATAATCATTTAATTTTGTTTCCGGAACAAAAGTGCATGGTGTATGCATTTTTCTTTTTCCTTGCTGCGCTCAAAATGTGTGTGACACGTGATTTGATCACCCTAAGTTAAGGTCGCCTTTTGTTTTCCTGTTAGCAGTGAGTATCGCTGAGGAGGTCCTTCTATCAGAGACCTCTGCTTTCCTTTGAGATCTGTCTGTCTCAATGCAATCGATAATCCAATCCTAGTACCCTTGTAGGGGTAAGAGTGCATAAGTGCTCGTGTCTGTGAGCGTGTAACCATACACCGATAGAAGCCACCAATTGAGGGAAATGCTCCTGTCTGACCTCCAGCAGGCATCATTTTCCCTCTCCTCTGTCTGCTGGCTTTGTCAGCCCGGCATACATGTCTTCATTCTGCCCCTCTGATCTTTGTTTTCTGCCTCCAACTTTTCCTTTAATCTCTTCACCTGTCTCCATGCATCAGCGTGTCAATCTGTCCATCAATCAGCCAGGGACTGTGATAAATTGGTGGCTTCTCCGGAAAGTCTTTCTTCACATTCACTGCAGATTACAGTCAGTGTATCTGTCATCTGGAGTGTGTGTCACGCTGATCGATGGAGTGTGTATTTTTGGAGCTTGTGTGTGTTTGTGTCTGTGAGTGTGACATCGGTGGAGCCACCTGGCTGAATTTGGGCTTGCTGGATATAAAAAGGTTGGATCAGATTGGCTCTAATCAATGACTAGAGTCTGAGCTAAATCTCTTTATTACCCCAAGACACAAGGGCATACACAGAGACCTTACATTAAAGGCAGATAAATCGAAGTTTAATGATTAGACACTAAACAAGAAAAGTGGAACAGGAGATGACAGGTCACCCCTGCCAAATCTGCAAGCCACAGGGACAGTGTTGATAGTATGGGTGGATGGAGAACATCAGTTTCTTTATTAAGATCAAAGATCTAGTTAGCTTCACCCCCAGACTTCCATTATAATTTATTATTTGTGTTTCACCGGGGTGTCGTAGACTCGAACACCTGCCTCATTGTTCACATGCATTTCACTAACCTGCACACAAAAGAGAATTTATATGATGTCTCTGAATCCGAGGTCACCAATCAGACGCTTGATGGAAGGCTGAGGGGGGGCAGGAAGAGACTGATCACCTGGTCGCCTCTATGAACCTTAGACACTTTGTTTTATGCTTGGGTGCACGTAAGTATTTGTGCCTGAGATTGCAGCTGGTTTTGAAAAACCTTTTAATTAATAGACTCATTACCTTCCAATATCCCGATGCCCTTTCCTCTGTTCTGCCGCAGCCTCCAGAGAGAGGCTTAGTGATTCTCATCTGCTATGAGGAATCACATCCTTGGAAATAAGACCCTGAAGTGACCCCTGTGTTTGCCAGCTGGGCCACTGACATGAAGTGTGGTGAGGAACGACTGTGAGGATTTCTAGGCTTTAACAAAGAGTTCAGACTTATTCCCTAACATTTATAAATGGAGATAATAACAAACGAAAAAAAATGACATGCCTAATTTTATTGAAGAAGAGCAGGATGACCTTTTTGTTGAGGAATTCTCACACTGATCTTACAACTTCACAGAACAGTTTGTTGCCAATTTCAAAGATAGAAAGAATATGCATGATTCAAACACATGAAGAAGAAGGACCCTTCGTAAAGTATGCATTTGAATTTTGAATGCTCTGTTTTGTTCCCCTTTGAAATAGAAGTAAACTTTGACCTCAGTTTCTGTGTGATGTACACCTCCAAGATTCCCTATCTGTTCAAACGTCATTATGAAAAGCATTCAGAGAGCATCCGAGGCAGATATATACACAAAATAACAGCCTCAGTGTTTCTTTTTCTAGACGGGATATCCCTCCCCCCAAAGTCTGCCAACCCTTCCCTTACGTGTGAAAGCTTAGTTACTCTGTGACCCTTATTTTATTTTTCTTTGTATTGTTTATTTGCTTTCATCTGTTAAATCCATGTGAGGTTGGAATCTGTGGGATTTATCGTAGCCTGTTCATAATCTCACAGACTTTCATTGATTGCAGTAAACGATAAAAGTACTACATCCATAGGTCTTTGGGTGGCTTATAATTCTCTCCGCTAAAGTCGCAAAGATAAATTCCTAAAGGCCCTGTCCAATCAGACAATGTCCAATCCGCAATAGTGGATCTATTTGAAACAGTTTACATTGCAGTTCCTCTTGGAAAATTTTAAATTGCCTGGTAGGAAAAATGGATTTTATGTTTACAATAACAGGTCAAAAAAATAAAACTATTTATTATTATTTTTGCATGTCTCAAACAGTGGTGTATATTTTTTAGAATTAATCATGTTCACTGGATATAAAAATATGTCTATGAACCTTATGGTTTATACAAATAACAAATTTAAGCTAGAAGTCTTCCAAAAATTTACCAGAACTACCAAATGCTTATGCTTTTACAGATGCCCATTCTGAACCTGAAGAAGATCATCTGAAAAGCATTCAGAGAGCATCCTAGAATAAAAAAAAAAAGGTGATAGTAATCACAGTGATATTCATGGTTTCTAATGTGGTATTTGGTTCCCTCAAGCCAACACAACTCACAGATATGAAGTGTTTTGAAATAAATAAATGTTTTGCCAATAAAAAACAACAATACATTGTTAAATGAGCAAAAATACTTTTTAAGCACAGACACTACATATCTTGGCCCGGTTATGTTTTGGATTCTTGGGGTATTTAAATAAATAAGAAGAGGTATAAACTAATGCATTCCAGGAGGCAATGAGCTTTTCAAAACCCAACGCTTCACAAAGTAAATGACAACAGCCACAGAGGGCTTCTGGGAAGTATATTATACACATTTGCATGACAGTTTATAAATCACAAATTATGCATAATGCATAAATCCTTCAGATCTCGATTGTTCCTCATCCTAATGGCCATGACCACAGAGTTTCATTAGCACTGAGCTGGTTGACCATCTTTTGCTGCTTGTTTGCGCCACTCCATCACTAAGGGCCATTTAGCTGTCATCTTGCAGTTTTCATGATTGCCTTGTTTTAATCAGACCATTGTGACCAGATCTGTCTCACATATGAGGGCGTTAAAGCTGAGTGAATTGAATCGGAGCAAAATTCAGGTTTTTCTTAACAACCAACCCATCTCAGCCCATCATTTGTTACAAAAAATGCTGATGGCACCACACGGATTTGCTGAGTGGATCTAAATTTCAGATATACTGTATCTGCAGTAATATATCAGAAACTGATTCTATTTGTCAGTTAATAGTTTCTGTGCTAAAATTGTGTTTTTTTCTTATAATCTATTGTACAGTGTATATATGTTTTTTCCTGTTTCTTGGAAGATTAAAAAAAATGTTAGTTTCCACAAAGCAAACAATCACAGTCCATTCTTTTTATGTAGTATAACTCCAATTGCTGGTATAGGAAACTGCTTTCATGTCTTCATGTGTACACAATTCTGGTCCTTTAGTAGGACAGCATGTTTTGCCCACCCACATTCAAGCCGTTTCTGTGAACTGTGCGGGTACATGTCCAACAGAGCTCTAATGGGGTGACTGATAATTCCTACCTGTCATTGAGACATTTTTAATGGTCCCATCTTTTGTGAAAATTATAACCAGGAGGAATAAACTGAGGGCCAGACATGGAGAACAAGAAATGCGTTCTTTGGTTCTTTGTGTCCATCTCCACATATGGTATCGGTTTTGAAGGAAGGGCTAAGCAGACATGATTCATGATTTATGAATATTGAGTGACCAAGACTTCTTCTCGATGTGTATCTAGTCTTGTTTCCTCTTTGAATAAACTCACTGGCAGTTTATGGTAATGGTAAACAGTAAATAAGTAGCTAAACACCAAATTGCTTTTGGGGGAACATTTAACTTTTCTGCTGACTTTACCTCTTCACAATGCCATATTTCTAGCAATGATGTAATTTGGCATATTGACAATGAATCAGATTCACTTAAATTTGTTGAGGAAAAATATTTCGTTATAAAATAATGTGAGCTCCACATCTAAAATAATCTGGTACACATTTACTATTGTATGAAGGTAGCTTCAAGATATGCTACAGTTACAAAACAAGACAAAGACAAATAACTATGCATGCACAGACTCACTTCTTTGATCAATTAGGGATCAAAAGTAAATCTTACATATATGTTTTGGGCTGTGGGAGGAAACGTGCAATCTCCACAAAGAAAAGCCCCAGGCAGGAATCAAGCCAGGAATCCTCTCACAGTGAGGTACCAGCGATAAGCATAACGCTGTTGTGCAACCCCGCTGGAACCTGATTTCTAATAAATTAATGAAAATAGGTTTTGCTGTGGTATATGAAAGAAACGCAAAATTAATGTCAATTTATTTCCTAGCAAATCAATCACAGATTTCACTTTTAGGTTTGAAATGGTTGTAATGTGTGTGCCCTGAAATAAACTTTCAATTCTCTGTAAGGATTTTGTGTTCCCACAGTAGCTGAAACATGCTTTTGGTCACTTCTTGTCTTTGACTTTTTTGCAACATTTTGCAAGACAGTAAATTGGAGCTATGCGACCATTGGAGCATATAGAACATAAGAGTTGAGGAAGAAGTATACAATCTATATTAGAATTGTTGTGATGAATAAATATAAATAAATGCATAACTTATATATTAGATACATATGATATATCTAATATATTATATAATATATATATGAACACATCATACATTTCCTTGCTATCAAGTGCCTTTTAAATGCAGCTTGACATGATTTTTTTTTCCTGCTGACGAAACCAGAAAAGGTTTTGAAAACACCTACTTTGTCCTTGCATGGAGGTGCATTTTTGCTGGTGTTGGCCAAAACCATTGGAGAATGCATTTGTCTACGTGTGTGTGTGTGTGTGTGGTTGTGCGCGTGCATGTGTGGTGTTTTAGATCGCTGACTGGGAGAAGAGACAGCAAGCTGGGAGGAGAAGACCAAAATGGTAATGAATGATTGTTGGTTTGAACTGCTCTCAAACATTGTGCATACTTTTAGTAGGAGAAGTAGGTGTAGAAAGATGTATAGTACGCTCTCATGCAATTGTCAAATATTTTGAGAAAGAACTTTGAAAGATTATCAGTCTATTACTGAAGTCACAGCTTCAAAATGACTGATTCTACCATTAAAAATGATCACTTAAAAACAATGTTCTTACTTTCATAATATACTGAATGATCACAAACAGGAGACATTATATACAGCATGTCATTAAAGATCTGCTCAGGATTTTTGGTGTACCAGAGAACGCTTTGGCTTGGTCTTCTTAGGGTTTCGTTTGTGTGGGTCGGGAATACCATGTCCAAGCACAAAGCAAATAGGATTTTCTACCATCTTTCACAGTTTTTTTCCTATTTTTTTTTTTTAATCTGTCCTGGTCTGTGTGTGTGTGTGTATAGTGAGACAGAGACTGTGTTCAATATTGTGAGGTTTAGTTTCCCACTGTGGTCATCCAGATTGCCAGTTACCACAGCCTTTTGTACGACATGCTAGATAAATCCTGTTTGCACGCACACATGCACCCACACGCGCAAACACATACACAAGAATGACGTCTGAGCCAAGAAATGTGGGCTAGTGGGTTCAGCTTAGCCATGGTGAACTCAAGTTCGTCCAAAACAAATGAAGGCCATGTAGGGATGAGGCTTTTAACAAGCTTCATCAGACTTACATATTCCATTGGTGCAACACCATGGATTATATTTCACCCCTCTTTGACTGTGGAAGGTTAAAGGTTTCTGTCTCTGCAAAAGTTAAATAATTTTAGTCTCACACAACTTAGACCCTGTCATGGAGCACAGGAAAAGCAAGCAGAAAAAAACTAAAGTTTCATTTTCAAGCTGAACATCAACAATTAAATTTCTAAATTAATTCACACTGTCTTCAAATCTCTGCCGCACAGCAGCCTTGGTTTATTTTAAAATTTGGATTGATTTATTTTTGAGTCAAAAGCTCCTCATATCAAAAAGGCAATTAGCAGGCTCCTCTGTTGTTGCAGCAAACAAAGATCCGCCTCATTTTAATTTGATGAGCCAAGTCTGGTGCAGTTTGAGAAACTCTGTTGGAATTCACTGGTTCCCAATCTGACTTACTCAGTGGAAAATTCTCCAGGGCTGGTGTTGTCATAGTGTTAGGTAGCATCTGAGAATATTATAGGAAAACATGCCCAGACTGACTCATTAGGACATATGCACAGAGGGCAAGATATTGAATTCATGACAATGTAGCGTAAAATGCATCCAGTGAGGGTGATGTTTCACTGAAACAATGGCTGTTCTGTATTAAAAGGAGCTGTTCAGGGTATGTTTTTTTTTTCTTTATTTTTTCTGTCATAGAACTTCATGACACTGACATGTTTTGATTGATTCAGTTGTTCCAGTAGGGAGTGCTAACCATGTGCTCTCAAACAACATGACAGAGTGGCTTAATTCCCCTAATGCAGAACAGAGAGAGCTATTCTCTCCTCACAATTACATAGACTTGAACAACCAGTGCTGTGAAATACAGAAGTCCAAAACTCCTAAACCATCGTTCTGTGAATGGGTTTAAAAAAAAACATTTTTAGGGTACCATCTGGTACAAGACTATTGGTTCTTAAATGAGCTATGAGGGACTTTAGCTGTGTGTTCACAAGTCAGCAGAATGCATTTCGGGCTAATCAGACAATTTCCTGACTTAGGTGCTCAGTAAGAATGTCCCTTCACAACTTGAATCACATATTATAAAATAAAGAAAGCCTGAATGAAAGTTCAGATCCAGATGACCTTTCAGTGTGTCATAATTTGCATAGAACGAGAATGTGAACGGTTGCCACGCCGTTGTCCATTCCGGTCTCATGGATTCTCATTCAAGCAAACACATGTTAAGACTTAAAGGATGGATTACCAGCAGACTTGTGTGTCCTCTAATGGTCTGTCTTCATTTAGAAAAAAAAAGAAAAGCAGCCAGTTTGCATTCAAATTGAGAGGTATAGTATTGTGGCTCTATTAGAGCATTAGATTGAGGTTAAGCGCTTGAATGGGGAGTGGTCCACTTGCTTGGGCCCCGGGCACACACAGTTACATTAGCATAATTGCTGGACACCGGAGCACAACAGAAGGTACAGGGCATGCCTATTCCAGCTCAACTCATTTTCTTTAAATTGAGCTGGATGTACTGGTTCTGAACTCTATGGATGACCCAGGGATGGGTAAAATAAGATGGATGTATTCTCTTGATAAACAGATTAAAATGAGCATTGTAGATGGCTAACATCAGAATTAGTTCAATTGTGGCTGTCCGTTGTAAATTAAAATGTCCATGATTCTATCCCAGAAACTGGATAAATATAAGTGTGGAAAGCTACTGCCCAGAAATCAAGAGTGTTTCTGCTTTTGATTCGCTGTGTATCTTAATAAACAAGTAAGTCCGATCATCCTGGTATCAGCAGAGGGCCAAAACAGTGAAAATAAAATGTGTTTCCTATAAAGCATTGATAGAAAATTACTGACTGCCTGCTGGAAATGGTGATTATTTATTTTACTTCTACTGCTCATGAGGTGTTTCTTCTAAACAAATGAGTGCTTAGCACCAATACTTTGACCAAAACTGCAGGAGTTTTTCAAAAATTCTTGGTTAAAAGCTAAGGACAGGCCCCGTAGCGTACACACTAAGCTGAACCCATTAGATCAAAGCCCCATAGGTCCTATTTTGAATATAATAAGAGAAAAGAAAACATGGTTTTGCATTCAAGTCCAACATACATTTTGATGCAAAAGGGTAAACTAAAGAACAAAGATTTAGTATACACCAATAACATATAAGCAGATGAAAATATACAATTATCTGAGATTTACACATCTGGAAAGATTAACTGAATCCAACTTAAACGGTGACCATTAACACAATTTATTCAGTTGTTAGTTTTTTATGTTGTCCATGTAATAGGGTAGTCAGAAAGAGATCATTTAAAGAAAGTGCCCGCATCCGATGAAACTCATACCTTATCTTAATTTGGTGTAATCATGTGGTGTGCGATTCTTTTTTCTGTTTTTTGTTTTTCTGGGCTCAGGCATCTACAAATGTGTGAACTTCTTATGATCATGGAATTTCTTTGATGATTTGATGGGAGGTTAGCTGTGAAGTGGGATTGGTTTAACACCTCGCTATGGTGCCCCATTTCAGCAGAGCACCAACCTAAATGGGTCCTATAGCCGGGGCCATTGCCCTGTACACAGCTCCTCTGAGGGTTCCCTGAACCTAGACAAATGTTTCCCCTCCCACTTACTGCTATTGCTCCACTCCCTTTAACTTGGATTCCTATTCAGCCTGTTTACCATGCCACCAGGCCTATTCAAACCCCAGTCGATAGGTCTTCCAGAGCCTTACAGAGGCACTGAACTCTCCCTAACCTACTAATCAGACCTCTCCTCCCTGTCAGGCCCAGAACATAAAGCCTCATCTTGACCACCATTTTGTAGGTCAGCCACTGTGGGCTTTGTGCAAGCCTTAGCACCACCAAAGAAAGATCCACCTCCTATTGATGCATCTTGTGCAGATCCCCAAGCCTCCCAGACACCTCCCCCTGCAGACAGGCATCCAAAGACATTCCGTTTATTAAGCTGTCACTGCACATCTAAATCTGTTCCCTGTTGCAATGGTACAGGGCTTTTTGGAAAAAGAGTGAGAGAAAGCCTTTGTGCAGCACCAAGGTATTCAAAAAGAGAAACACACACACACACACTAAAACCAGTACATACACACTAATGAAATGAGATGCAAATCCAGCGATTCACCGGGCAGTAAGGGTGTGTGTTTCTTTGTTTGTATGTGCGTGATCAGCCAGTGTGTGTATATGTGTGGCACTTGTTGTGTGTTTGAGTGCGTCTAATTCCTGTAACATGGTCTTTATCTGTCCTGGCATGGCAGTGCCTGTACAGTTCAGCAGCCATAAAACAGTTGTTGGTAGGAGGCCATTGTGTGATGGTGGCAGGGAGAGAAAGTACTTAAGGTGCCAAGACAATGTCTTTGGTTAAACCGGGCCACTGTGAAGGAAGGCATGCACAAAGACACCTGCAGTGTAGGGTATGATCAGTTCAGAGTGACAGAGAAGAGGAAAAAAGAAGGGTTGAGAAAGAGTAAAGGTTGCACTAGGTCTTGGTTAAAACTTCCAGGTTCATTCTTTTCAATGAACGAGCAGCACTCATAGACTGGATTTACATGGCTGATAAGTGTTTAAGGCTGTTAGTTGTGTGAAAGAGGTTCAAAAGAAATTGGCAGATGGATTTCAGAACTCCAATTCTAGGCGTTACCCAAAAGCAGCACGTAAAAGGTAGTGTCCCCCCCAATCTCCTCGTGGAAAAAAAGATGCTATATTTTCTGCAGTAGCATGATATAGAGTTTAGCTCCTGAAATATTTTGATGATGTAGCAGTGTCTCAAATGTTGAATGCTGGAGAAAAAGGAAGTTCAGTCAAGCCTATCATTGTTGATGAGTGCTTCCAAAGTTCAGATAAAGACATAGTCCAACACAAAGACACACACTGAGAGCACTCAACAACAACTCCACAGAACCATGTGATCCAGTCCACGTTACACTGTCTATTCCCACAAAGACGTAAAGTCTCATACACTTCTGTGTGGAGTGGACTCAGGTTTACAGAAAGCTGAGGCAAGTTGTTTTGGATCCAAGACAATCTTTTTAGCCCCTTTTTTTGTGCAGTTGGGTAAGTCCCTACCTTTGCTATAAAGAAAAACTTTTGCTATCATTAAAAGGCAGGTTGTTATAAGTGATGAAATATGACCTAATTAACTAGTGCTGCTGCTTTTGTTATTATTTCATCCTGTATTAATTTCAGGGAAACTGGAGCCTACTGTATGGTACATGTTTCCTATGCTGTAACTCTGAAATGGGTTACACATGCACACTTGCAGCCCACCGCTGCCCCATCACATTGGCAGGCTCTTCTCCCAAAAGCGTCCACGATTCTCGTGTGGCTATCTGCTAAGCATGCTAACCGTTGGCCACAGTTGGTTATCGGTTAAACTGGCAGTATTGTCTTTCTTCCTTGGATTTGTCGATTTGGTCTGGTAGTAATTTAAGGTGAGAAGACTGACACTTTAAAATGAGCCTATAAGAACATCCTGCATACTATTTCACATGAAAATAGGAATAATTGCCCCCTTTTTAAAGCGCTGTTAAAGTAAACGGACATTAGGGATCAGGTTGGGGTGCATTGACCCCCCCCAGGGCACAACTGAGTGGGTGGATTGTGTTTCAACCGAAACATAAGACATTTTACAAATGTCTCATAATAATGTTGAAATGAATTTGATTTTTTTTTTTTCTTTTCATACAATCAGGGCCTTTTCTTCCCTGTCGACATAGTCAGAAGTTGATATCTTCAATAGAAATAGTGGAAAATAGTGCAATTCTGAAATCATTACACATATTTAAAATAAATTAGTAAAGGTAGAGATCAACTGTACATTATTATGAAAGCAACCATGTATTTACAATAAGTGTTTTTTGTCTTTGTAGTCATATGGCTTCAATTGGAAATTAAAAGTGTTCGGGTAAACAATAAGTGTAATGGTCATCTGCCATGAATCACAACAAGGACGTGGATGTATAAAAAGTGAAAAAGAAATAGGCAAATTGCTCTGAGATCAGACACATTAGAGCCTGGAAGATCTCCAGAGAAATTGTTCAATTACACAGAGTGAATACCATTGTGCTATAAGGGAAAGACGGATAAGTTAGAGAATGGGCTGTCAAAGAGGTAAACTACACTATGGATTTAATTAGAGTAACACATCTGGGAGCTTAAAGTTGCTTTAAAAAGGCTGCAAAGTAAAAGACATTTAGACGGTAAATCAATGCAATCAGCACAAGGTTTGTAGAAAAGCTCTGATTCACAAAGTAAGATGGAACGAGATATAAAACATTCTAGACATTATTTTTGGTGTATGTCAAAGATATTCATAACCAGAACATTGTAAGAAAATACTTACCTTTAATATGTAAAATATATATAGATTAAATAATAGATGTGGAACAAATAGATTTTACATTGAGCTGACAGTTTGACAAGTGATATACTCTTATCAATGAACATCAACGGAATTAGTAAATGAGTTGATGACAACTCATCACACACTCCCTATCGTGACACCTAGAGTTATTTCCTGATCATTTAGTGAATGTGTCTCAGTTTTCATACGTGGAGAGTTACACAATGATCGCTGCAATGAGACGTGGCATGCAAATCCTTTAAAATGACCTGAAGCACCTTAAATCAAGGCTGATTCAATAGAATGCAACAAGACAAAGTCGTAGGGATAAGACATAAATTGCCTGACTTGAAGTGTGACACTGAATTAGTAACAACCACAAAAAGAAAGCGCTCCATGAGTGTTCACAAATGTGTAATGATAATCTACAAGTCTTATCTCTCCGTTGAATAAGAAGGCCAAATGTTAACTATCAAATCTATCAATCCCCCCAAAATCTTCCCCAGCTTCAATGTTTGAGCCTTGAGCCAGTCTGCTCACGTCCCACTCAGGTCCAGCAACATCCACTCTGTGAAAGAGAAGTCTGTCATTGCACTCTGTGGCACTTTCTGCCAGACATGTGGTTCTCATTGTGCAGATTAACATAAAAAAGGGTGTGTAACAGTTCTTGCATTCAAAACCTTGCCTGGGGCAAGAGAAGGAGAGGCCACAGCTGGATTACCTCATTTAGGAGCCTTTAGAACACTGTTTACCTTGCAAAGTGTGCATCTCAATGAGGTATGGCAGTGACAGCAAGCATAACAGGGTCAGTGGTATTCGCAAACAATCCTCTGGAGCACATGATTTTTCTTGGCATTAAGAAAAACAGATAGGGCTGGAAGTAATCATGATATGAAGGTATTATCTTATTTACTTCACATTACAGGACATGTAAAACAAACAATACATTTCCATACAATGATTCATGATTTATCCTAAATGGAGACGTTAGCAAATAGTTCATTCTTGTCCAGAAGCATGTATTCTGTGTATTTCTCAAATACAAGACCTAAACCAGTTTTTTTTCAAACCAAAAAACAACATATCTATATTTCTTAAACAGTCTACCAAGATCTTCAGTGATTGTGACAGTTGAAAACCCAAATTTGATTTGGTTGACCCAGTCAACCAAATCCTAAATGTGTAACCCAGTCAACCAAATCATATTATTTTGTTGACTGGGTCAAAGTTAAAATGTATAGGCCATGCTAGTAGGAAAATACAACAATTCTAAAAATACTTCAACATATCTGTTGAAATTTAGAAAAAGTACACAATATAATAGGATACAATGTCAAACTGAAATTACTTGTGAACTGCAGGCACGAATGAGACCTATTTGCCTCTATGTCCCTTTGACCTGAACAAGAAGCCGCTGGCCTGCTGGGTACTTGTTCATGTCTATACATATCTAATGTATGTCCATGTGGATAATTTAAAGCAAAGCAGACATTTGCAGACGCATGATTAGTTTAGAAATGTCTGATCTTTGACCAGTACAGGAGTTTGAATAGAGTATTAAAAAAACATCCTTTCTGAAATGGCCATTCAGAAAATTTGGAAACGACTGGGTGAAATGAAAACTAATTCAATGAGAAAATATGGATTTTTCAAAATCATTTCCACAAAACTAAACAAAACATATATCAGGACACTGGTTGTATTTTCAGTGGTACAACTGTCAGATAAGTGGCTCTGTCAAGCCAGATGTTTTTCAAGCAAGCAATCTAACGGCCAACATTTCAAGTTCACTTTGCAACCTAATACACATAATTTGGTTGGGAGATCTTTCTGAGAACTTTTGACACTCCTGCCTTTGTAAAAGAATGAACTGTCTAGGGAGACAAACAAAAAGAAGGTACAAGATGCTCAAAAAACATGTTGCGGTTCAATTGAACTATGGGCATTGTGATACAAATAGGGGCTAGAAATGTCAGTCATTAGGCGGCTGCAAGGTGGGTCATAATACTAACTGGTTTATGCCATGTAATCAGGAGCTGTGACAACCCGAACAGCACTTTTTGAACATTTAATCATTTCAAAAAGCTTTTTTGAACTCATTGCAGACCTTTTGCAACTGTCACTGACATATAACATCATTGACCTCTTTCATGCATAAAGACAAAAAGGCCAAATGTGAAGGAGTTCTTTCCCAAGAAAAATGATTATAATTCCATGCAGTTTGATTAAATCATAATGCAGCAGGTAATGAATCTCCACCTTTGCTATTTCATTACTCAGAGCAGTCATAATATCAAGCCCTAAATATAGCCTCATTATAAATTCCATTTCTACCAGTTCAGTACATTCAGAAAAAAACCTTTCTAAACGTCAGGTGTATATTTCACTTTACTGTTCTTGCGTGAGCCGGACCCTCTCTATTTTGTACTCTCCCTCCCACTCCATCTTTTTGAGTTATAGCTACCATTCTCATCTACCAGCAAGATAAAGGGGGCTTTGCAACTGGAATTGGAAATAGATGAGAAAACCAGGGTGAACCATACAGATGAAAGGTTATATTATTTTGATGATTGGTCTCAGGAAATGTTTCACAATGACACTCATTTAGTTCAAGCAGTCCTCTGAGGAGACCGTTATTGTGAGCTGTAATGGTATCCTCAACCTCTTAAGGAAATATTTCTGATATTATCAAAACTACACCAGCCTATTCTATTCTAACATTTCTGATGACTTTGTAGGACTTTTTTTGTCTTATTTTAACGATTAATCCATCCTCATGTGACCTTTTCTTTTTTAACCTCAACTTAACATCCAATCTAGCAAGGTAAATTTGTAATTAGGAGGCTGCATAATGAACTTGACCGCAGAGGTGGGGCAGATGATGTCCTAATCAGAGTTGATGAACTAATCTATCTCGACGCAGAGGTCAGAGGTCACAGATGAAGCGACCATACTAGACAGGCCTTAATGAATAACAATAGGTGGATTAACTGAGAGCCAATCCCTGATTGAAAGGAGATTTTGCCAATAATGTCTCACAAATTTGCACGGTGAGAATGACAGTGATTGTGTCCTGCAGAGTGGAAAGAAAAAAAAAGGCTTATTTTTTTGTCTCAAGGTATTCACAAAATGGTCCATGTTCGATGACCATAATTGTTTTTATATTTATTATTAACTTTTGAAAATGACGATAGAGAAAGAATTATATAACTCAAATGTGAAGGAAAATAGACTGCAGGCTCATCTGCTTGTGTCTTTTTGCACTTTGAATAGACATATTTGAACTGAACCGCTACTCATGCACATGAAAAACGTCCCTACAATGTTAAAAGGATTTTGTTTTGTTTTTTGCTTAATAAGTGGTGCACTTTAAAAGCTGAGCACACTTTAATTACGGGCTGTCATAATAATGTTTAATTAATATCTTTAGATTAACAGTCCATTTCTTAAAAATAAGCTGTTTACGATGTGGAAAACAATGCTAAATCAGAGGAGACGCTTGTGTGTGTGCGTGTGTTTGTGTTTTTGTGTGGTGGTGGGTTCCTTGGGGGTCTCCTTGACTAACCTCAACAAAGGTCACTGTGGGGGAGCACAAACACCCTGGTTTGAGCCCTCAGGGACACAAAAGGTCTGTATGATGGAGATACCAAGATAGGTTATGATAAAACCTAAAAGAATAACAATATATCTGCTGTGTGTGTTATATGCTCATGCAACTGCATTGCAAAGATGTGGATGTGCATCCCCAAAGTCGATGTTTGCCTACTAACCAAACAAAGAAGCCATTTGTGTGTTCTACTGTGTTTGGTTTGACTATTGACTTGGGTGTGCAGCATGGTAATGGTCAGTCCAGCATTAAAAGCTGTGCAGTTGGTTGGTGGATGTGTTTAGATTATTGTGTTTGCACAATTATCTATCTATGCGAGAAGAAAACCTTTGTGTTCACAACCTAAACATTACTTACTCTTTATGCTGTGTTTTACATCCTACAGATAATTGAGATAAATGGTTTGCTTATGGAGTCTGTCAGTGTTGTTTCCACCACCTGGTCTTGCAATTATCTTCAAATGCAAACATTTGTCTGCAATCTTAAAAAGGAAAAAAAAAGGTTAATACAATTCTTGTGTATTTAAATATGGTAATATTCATTATCAGATGTTACATTGTGTTTTTTTTATCTTATAGAAATATAATGTTGAATTAAACTGTATAACCAATTTAAACAATTCCTCATTACATTTTACAATTAGGAATGATTTTTCAATCATGATTCTGACGGTATATGGTGTTGGAAAAAACACATAAATTAATCAAGTTTTAGTTAAGATAACTAAACTAAGATAACCAATACTTGCCAGCGTTAAATTAATTCTTTATAAAAATTACAGCAAAACAATGAAGTCCGTGGATCCATTAATTTGTCCCTCCATATCCTGATGTATGGAGGGACAGTTTGTGGCCCAAACTGTAACTGGTTTATTTGGGCAAGCAACTCTGTAACTTTTCCCCTTATCCTGGCTGAGCGTAGAAATCTTTTAAATGAAGTTAATTCCTGTCAATTTGTTCCACGATCTTATCTTTTCAGCCGCAGGTCGTGACCCAATTGAAGGCTGGAATAAAGATTGACCAGTGAATAACCAGCTTTGCATGTTATGTCACCCTTCATTATGATTGGTTCAACATCCACAACAGTGGAGATACTTCCACAATCCAATGGTCAGTTGGCAATTCCTACTTACCAATTTAGATTAGGAAATAACTGTATCTCTTTTTTGATCTTCCAAATTTATGGTGTCAACACACATAACGAATGAAGGATGTATATATTTTAAACTAAACTAATTGAACTGTATGCAAAGGAATAATTGAACCTGAGATCAATGTAAAAACTAAATAAGAACTAAAAGCAACAGTAAAAGCATTCAATATTTCAATGCAAGCATTTTCTACTCTACATTTTCTGTTGTATGATCAAATCAAATATCCTAGCCGTAGTAAATAACACAGATCCAGTTGTTGCTTTGTTGTTATTTTCTGGGGCAAAGATAGAGCCTCAGCTTGCTTGTCAATAATCTAGATTTTGTCATCAACAATTCATAAATACGTTTCTGTACTAAATTCTGTTTAAACATAATCCAAAGAACAAGAGAAAAATGTGACCCTCTCCTATTTGTTTGCCATCAAAATTTACATAGAATTAGCAGCCAAAATCCTCTATGGTTGAACCGGACGCCAGGAAAATGTGTGGAGACACTGGAGGAATTATGTGGGTGCAGAGCAGGTGAGATAAATACATTTAAAAAGTTACCTCTTGTTAACTGTATGGGACAGACTAAAGTTGTGTTCCAAAGTAGAGATTAGAGCTGTCTCTGTGCCTACTTGAACTTCTGCAAAGCACCCTAACTTCAAATTCAAAGAATCCGATGCCCCAAAATTCCTCAGGCTGCTTTGGAAACAGAGAGGGAAGACTCAGGACAATACCAAATCCTCCCAGGTCTGCGGGGTTCATGGGGGCCTCATGACCCAAAACTTAATTGTCTTCACTGTACTGTTGTGAGGGAGCAGTGAAGCCTTAAGCCATGATGTAGCACAGTGGAATTCTGCAGCATGCGGACATGATAACTGTAACTTTGCAATACTGCAGTGTGTTTGCTGACTGTACATCACAAAATCAAGCAGGACTCTGACCCATTTTTGACTGAATACTTCATCACATGCATGAGTGACCAGCAGATACATGTATACGAGCCAGAAACACGTAAACCTGGTGTTTCAGGCTTGCCCATGTAAGAAACAATGTTATTCTTAATAAGTATAGGGTAGAAAAGAAAAGCTAAACAAACAAAGACCAAATGAGAAGTATAAACAGTTTTGTACAATTTACCATGTAAATCAGCACAGAAATATTTGTAGAATATGCTCATAGATTTGTAATCTGTAAATGTGAATTTATAAAGCATTCCTCTTATTTCCCTTGGGATGATATTTAAATGCACAAGTGAGACAAACACCTCCAAACACTGTGCATTTTTTGAGTTTCTTTCTTTGATTGGCTCATCTGGCTGGGAACCTCAACAAAGGTGGAACCTTTAAAAAAAGGTAATCTGTGTTGGAAAATGAAAAAGAAAGTGAGTGGAAACAGAAAGGAATGTGTGGAATGTAAGGAAACATCAGCCCCTTCCATTCTTCATATACCTATCTCACTGCAGGGCTGTATTTGTAGAAGTTTAATCTTTAGCCTGGCAGACCAACAATTGATCCATTGTTAGGGAAATTCAAGCTTTGGCGAACAGTTATTCAGAACAGGACCCGAACATTTTGAAATACTTAGTCATGCACAGTCTGTGCTTTTTCACTGCACCTTTTACGGAATACCATCACACAAGTTTTCAAGAAAAAAAGGAAATTACAAAAAAACTTCCATTGCTGGTTTGCCAGTGAAAGAGGTGGAAGTATCTGATTTCAACAGCATTCAACAGAATGAGCGCAGAAGCTGCAGACGATGTGTAAACAGTTGAAATTGAATACGGGTTCCTCTTCACTGACCAGCATTTCTCTCTCATGCTCCCCACATGCCCTTCAGCCACAGAGACACAGCCAAGCACAAATGCTGGACTAATGCTGGTCTAATTGCAGCACTAGAGCCCTGAATCATCTCTTAGACAGTTTTTCAGAAAACTCAATCGTGTGGACAGGCAGAGTGAACTAATTATCTGCATGCTGTTTTCCCAGCCAAAGGTAGTAATTTAGCAGCAATTGACCTCCTGCAGTTTGCCGGCAAATGAAAACATGTAGGCCAGTCTGCTAACGAAGGCCCCAAAGACCCCTGGTTTGGTCTTTGCCCCAGTCTTCACAGTGGACACAGAGCCCCTCACTTCATTTTCAATTTACTTCTTTACCACCTCCAAGGGAGACATCATCATCCTCACACTGTGTAATCACTTAACATGGCTGCAGCAAACGAGGGGGCCTGTAGAGAGAACGACTTGATACTGGGACTGTCGGCAAAGCAGGATGTGCTCCTTTCCAAGGTGGGTCACTGCTTGCATGACGCCTCGGTGAATTCAGCTGGTCAGTGCCTTAAATAATAAAGCTACATAATCCGTTGTGTCTCATTAAACATTTATATAGTGAAGGTATACTGGTTAATAAATACTGTTTTTTTTTCCTCTAGAAAATGATTTTTACTCATGTCTTTGAGAATTTGCTGGGGAAGTCTCCCTATCATGTTTTCAGCTTTGGTTGACATGGCTTCTCAAGCAAGTAAGAAAAGTGGATCTTCCTCAATTATGGGGCTGTCTTTACAGACAGTGAATAACAAACTTTTCCATATTTCATTGTAAAAGAAAAAGTCAT
Source organism: Menidia beryllina (assembly GCA_013363375.1). Taxonomy (NCBI): domain Eukaryota; kingdom Metazoa; phylum Chordata; class Actinopteri; order Atheriniformes; family Atherinopsidae; genus Menidia; species Menidia beryllina. The sequence goes on from JABUIW010000214.1 coordinate 8,812,209, forward strand.
AGCCACACAGATGCGTTTTAAAAGTATGTAGACTTTGTAGGACATTCAACTACAAGCCTTTTTTTCTCCATCTGACAAGTTTTTATAGTGACGTTTAATCAAAAAGCCATTTGTGTACAAAATCCACAGAGGGGAAAGCCATCACTGCCAAATTTGAGCAGAATAGGTCAAACAAATTATATTGTGACAATGTGAAATCGACAATTTCAAACCAGACAGTCTCTGCCCGAGTCTAACAAGCAGATCTGATGTTGAAACATACCCCAACCACAGTCAGTGAACTCAAGGATGCAAGTGAAATGCTATGTTTTGTCAACTTCTGATGTGAGCATAAATCTGGATGGCAAATAGCAGTTCACTATCCAGTCCATGAACACATTCAGGGACAGTTTTTGACTTGACTAAATTCACTAAATCCACACCTATCCAGTAATTGAATTAATCATGTCTTAAATCATAACAATGTTATAAAACATTAAAGTCCCAAAAGCAGTTATCTTTTGTCTTCTCAGTCTGTTGGTTCGGGTTAACTGAGGTGACCTTTAATAACACTGTCAGAGTTTATTAAAGGTTTGTTTCGTCTGTTTCAAACCCAGTCACTATTCCATTGCTTGCAACATAATTTCATGCTGTCAACATTGCATATTGTGTCTGTGTGGGTTCTGTTTAAACATTATTTCCACACATTAGCATCGGATATTGTGTGTGTTCCCCAAAAAAACATTAGGTTTTACTTTTTTCCTACATGTTGTGCAGACAGGTTTGTAGGAGGTGAAATAATGCAGAAATTTGAAAAAAACAACATTTAACATAAAGCAATCGCAGCATGGCTGCAGACCAAATGGGACAGAATAACATTTAAAGTAGCGAGGAAAAAAAAAAGTGCTCAGTTTTTTATTTTATTTTTAAGTCTACGGAGTCTTGTTCACTGATGCTTTTCTTATGTCATCACAGAAAGAGTCTGAGGCTGTTTTTGGGTGGAGCTTGGGCCTCCTCTGTTGACAGGCAACATCAAAGGCAATCACGTAATGTCAAAGACAGAAAGCAACATAAGAGAATCTTTGCTTTGATCCACTCCTGCCTGACATGCTGGGGTGACGCTGGGCAATGCGGAATATGCACCTTCACGGGCTATTTGCAGCCCTCGTTAGACTTTTCCCTTGGTTTCCCACAATGAGACACCCCAAGTTAGGGATTCAGGTTCATCTGATACAATATGAGCTGCTGTCTCATAACATCTCATAGTTTTTTTTAAATCATATATGGTACCTTCACCTTCTATAGGTAAAGCTGAATTGTTCTGTAATGGTCTGTGTTTTTTTTTTCAAATCTTTAAAAAATATATATTGCTGCATGTTGAATGTCACATTGTTATATCTTTTATAACATTTTCAGTGCTTTTCATGTTTCTGTATAACAGATTTTAGAATTCTGTCCTCATATAAGGGCGCTGCTCAATGTGAACTGATGAACATCTTACAATACCTTCTTATTATGTTAATTATAGAAAAATAATCTCGTTCATGGTTCTAAAACGGGCATCATTTGTCTGTTTTGGATTTAATAGAATTACTGCTGGTAGATCTAAGAAAATATCCATTACATTTATTAGTGAAAAAAAATGGTAAACATTACTTTTTTTAATTGAGCCTCTGTTGGTTACTGCAAATATGTAAATTTCTGTAATTTACCTTCTCTGAAGGTGAATGTTAATTCTACTTAGATAAAGACAAGGACACATGCTGTTTTTGAACCCTCAAGACATGTAAATTAAATTACATTTCTTCAGGCAGGACTGACATTAGTACACAGACATGGTTACTAAAACTTGCCTTTATCAGTATTTCCGTTGTCTATTTTTAGTTAATGTAGTTTAGGGTTATGTGGCAGATGGAGCCTGTTTTATATAGTTTATGTTTATGTCATGTCTTCGGTCAAGTCTGGCCACAGAGAAAGCCAATTGACTCCCAGTGGTGTGTAACTACCTTCTGTACATGCTCAAACTGTTAAGTCACCTGCTGTTTTAATATAACATAAACTGATTCAAATTACAGCAGAACGTCTTTTATGTGCTATCGATTATTTTGGGTCCAACTGTTGATGCCACAACACACAGCCTGAAAAATAGAATCAGGTTTCAAAAGGATATGAAGCTAAATGGAAACTTTGGAGGTAGCTTAGGTTTATACTTTTAATCTAAAGCAAAATATGTTCAGATATTTCCATTGTTTCCTTTTCTTTATCTGCTTTTTATATTTTTGCTGTGTGTGTTTGTGCACTCCTGAGAAATCACACAACCAGACGAAGAGAAATAAGTTAATTTCCTTCTTGCGGCTGCGTAAGTAAACATTGTTGCCTTATTAAGAGTGAGTAACTGTCCCGCTGTGATGTGTTAATGTGTCCTTGTGTGTGTGTAAAAGTTCACCACAGAGATACGGTTAATGGTACAGTTACTCTGAGTCTTTTATTACTGGCAGCGTGAGATGCCAGTAACTGACTGAGACACAACACATCTGTTGTCAACATGTGTGGAAAAATAAAAAACAAAATGAATAAGCCTTGTATTAGAAAATAACTCCCATTTGTGCCTTTACTTTTACTTGTTTTTGCTTTAACATAAAAATTTCTCAAAATTAATGCAATAACACTTAATCTTTGTGTTGAGCAAGTTTTGTTCGAACCGTGGATCAAAACCGTGGAATTTCAATCTTTGTGAACTTTCTGTGTATTCTCTAGCGCCTATCTGTTGTACTTAATTTACTGATGCACTGAATAAAACAGGTATCAGTTTGCTGCTGTCTCCTGTAATGAAAATCTTCTTTATTTACATAGGTATGAGGGTTCCAATAACAGCATTAACCTTGAATCTGTGTGTCATGTATTTTTTTTGTTTGTTTTGTTTTTTTTATTTGCAATACTCGTTAGCTAACAGCTTCCGCTTATTACTTACACTGAGGAAATTAATGTTTTGAATGAGTAGTCTCTTAACCCTTGTGTGGTGTTCATATTGTGGTTACTCAGCCAGTGTTCGTGGGTCTGACGGACCCGTTGCATTTTGTGGCTTTTAATGCCTCAAAATCACTTTTATATTAAAACTCTTTACATTAAAATACTGAACAGATGTTTACCTCATCTTAACTTCTCTCTCTCTCATCCAAGATCAATCCCAGGGCCCTCTGGGCAGAGAACCTTTTGGCCCTCTTGATCGGTTATAAGAAACCACTCTGGCAAAGCTGTGCCATTGTGGTCCCGCCCCCAATTTTAGCAGATAGACAGAGGGTGAAATGTGTGAGAAAATTAGAGCAGACAAACAATGTATGGGAACCGTTTCTTTTGTGTTTGTGCACCTGGGGTTCCCACACAAGGTTGCAACATTGTGAGTGAGTTTGGGTGTCTGTGTTTGGTTCACAGAACATCAATTTCCACACTTCTTTTAGCCCCGGGTCCAGTGGACCCGAACATCTTGTATGTAATAGAAATGTGTAGGGGGGGTGTACGGTGTGTGGGCATTAAATATGAATTCTGATATATGTTCTTGACAGAAAATGAGCCAAAGCCAGTGATTCTCAGTTTGAAAAATTTATTCATTGTATCATTTTTCTTTTAGTAAAAAATGAAAACGGGTCCCACAGACCCGAACACCACACAAGGGTTAAATGGATAACCGAAAGACTAATGCTGAAATCTGAATGTGAGAAATATAAATCCCAGGGCAGGATGTTAAACAGTTAGATATATGGCCCAAAACTGCATTTAATAATCACAAGTTACTGCTAGTTGAGACAGGGAAGTAACAAATGTTTGTGTTTACACATCTCAACAGAAATTATTCCAAAGTGTTTCATTTCCTGTTGGGTTTAGGCAATTAAATAATTCATTTAGACGGAGAAATCAAAATACCTTTGTAAGGTAATGGTATGAACTCACAGATATAGCAGCATAGACACACTTAACAACAGACAAACGGTTGCTTTTTTCGATTATCAAACTTTGCTCATACTTCAAATGTAATTAAATTCATTATTGCCTGCATGAAGAAAACAATCCTTTGGCTCATATTCAGGAAAACAATCTTTCTAATCCAAAACCTTCTATTAAAAAGATAAGTGAAATACTTTCTGGTGAAACAAAAGTTAACAACCGTTAGAATAATTTTAACAATAATGAGAATAATTATACATTTGAGACCAGTGTCATCTATCCCAGAAGCAACATGAGCAGCATCTGGATTTTAATCTGAAGCACAGAGGCCCTACATCTCAGTTTACAGAGTATGTATTAGCAGAGGTAATGCTCTGGTCAGCAGAGGGAACGGGGCTCTACCACTTAAAAAATGATGTAGTATCATATAACATTTTACATCAAGCCTCTTTATAAAATTGATGCTTTTGCTAATTTGATGTTAATACTCATTATCTAATCATCACAGAAAGACACTCAAAGTTGATTTCTCTCTCAGTCTGTCTGCACTGGGAGAAGACAATTAACATCAGCCTGTGTACATCCCTACTTTCTGCAGCCAAAACACATGTAAATATTTTCCCATTTAATGTCTTTGTTGAGTTATTTCCCATGAAAGTCGTGGATAATCTTCCACCGCTGTAGGTAAACATTTGCACACTGGACTGAAACTAACAATGGAGCAGATTGTGTACAGTATGGCATGCTGCTACCATAATCAGGATGTAGCTGGGTTCTTGTCATCCTCAGGACATAAAGCTTATGTTTGCTTAGACTCTGTTGCTAGGAGGTGCCATTCCTGATTAGTTTTGATTGGTTTAATTTGTTCCTGTGTTTTGACATCAATCATAGCACTTCCTTTACTGGATGGCCGCTGCCATTCAGCTGGTTGTATTTCTTAAGTGTCTCTGTGTGTGTGTGTGTGCTTGGTTCACTTCACAGGTTCACTGTAAATCTATAGGTGTCAGAGAGAAACAAACATAACGTAAAAGGCTGTGAGGTGTGAAGGTGGCAGCCTGGGTGCTGCTTGTGGAAAGCTGTCCAGGTTTTGGCCTCATTTTCTAGCACGCTACTCACATTTCTGGGTTATATGTTTAAAGCTGCATATGAAATGGGTAACATTTCAAGACCTTTATGACCGTTCAATTAAAATGTGTAATTTCAGATAGATTTCTGCTTCAACATTCTATAAATAGCTTCACCATTATCAGGTTTCTTTAAATGTAAACCAGCATGTTGATGCACAAGTAATATTGCATTTGATTGATCTGAATGGCATGGTATTATTCACTCTGAAAACTGAATGGCCATCCAATCTGTTCGGCCACCACTACTGCTGTTATTTTATTGTAGGAAAACTGCTCTCCCTTGGATGGTTCAAAACATGATTTATCACTGCAGTAAGAGGTGAAGTAATCTGTCTGGAAGGCCTTAAACACTTCTCCGTATCTTGAAAGAAACAGCAATTGAGTTGCAACTTCTGGCACAACAAAAATGACAACCTTTCATGAAAGTGTCTTGGATGATGAGGCGAAGGTGTTGGCAAAGAAAGAGCGAAAGGGGGTGAATAGTGTGTTAGAGTGAAATGTTTGACATGTGGCAGAGTTTTCCGACCCGGGATATCTTCGAAGGGTATTGGCACTGATGAAAGAACGTCAGAGGAGGAGGAACGAAAAGGGAGACAGGATGCAGCATGTTTGGAAAAAGAGAGACTGGTATTAGCCTGATTCTTTTAACCACAAAGTTCATTTGAGGACTCTTCTCAACTGGGGCATTTTTAGTGGTGCTCTCTCAAGAATTGCCCATGTGGTTCTTCCTCTGGCACACGGTTGATTATAGATGGATAGGAGGGGAGAAAAGATGGAAGGATTGTGGAAGTGTAAGTCTGGGTGGGTTGGCAAATTGAGCAGAATCCAAACAGTTCCCAAGTATCCTGGCAGACAGAATAGCACCACTAGACACATTCAATCAGTCCCACACAGAAAGTCAACATCGCTACCAAACTGGACAGGCTTCTTACCTTCTCTTGTTTTTTCCAGGTAATTAAATCCTTTTTCTTGTATCCACCTATGAACTTGTTAAAACTTTGGTAGCATATTAAAGCCACTTTCAGAGATGCAATGCTTTCTATTCATCATCTGGCAACTGAAAATATCAGTTTGAGTGAGCACTCTGATGCTTCCCATAACATTACACGACAGAGGTTAATAACACACTTATGTCGCTACCAACAAAGCAAAAGCCTGAATTGCTTGAGACAAAAGACATGCACACACAGAAGTGCTGCTCTAATCGGACTTTGCATCAGCTGTTCAGAAAAAAATTGACCAGAGCTGTCAAAAATTTCCTACCACATGGTTTCCCCTTCTATAATAAGCAGCATCCCCTAAGCATTTTTCAGTTTGTTTGAGCTAAATGAATGAGAAAAAAAACTATAATCAAATGCAGTGGAGCTGAAGCTGCTGCACCTGCTCTCTGTCTGATTGAACGGCCGTGATGTGATGTTCAACTGTCTTATGTCGGGGAGTTCCCTTTTTGTATGGGCAAAGAGCATCTGAAGTGTTGAGTTCAGATGAGATCAGATCCCATCAGATTGGTATCTGGGGAGTTTGGAGGCTTGGAGATGAGCCTCATACTAAGCCCCTCCTAAGCACTTTGTACAGGGCCAAATGCAGAGGCAAACGGTTACTGTGAATGTCTGCCGAGAAACTAGAGTATACTTGACTTGCATCGAATAGTAGTATCCAAATAATGACTTGCAATCAGTGGCTCTTAAATTATTTAATTAAACGGGAATGTATATCGTATACCATCTGCAACATGGTTAATAATAATTTATTTAAATGCAATGTATGGGACACTGTGATGCTAAGCACGCGTGTCAGTGTATCTGTGCTACTGGGCCTCTGTCACAACGCTTCAACAGTCAAACAAACATGCATGCATATTAGGTGGGTTACATTCATGCCTGTCACCTTGGGGGAAATTCAGTAGACTTTATGCCAACCAAAGCATAACATTCAAAAACCATATTGTGTGCTTTTTGTTTTTCATTCTCTGTGGTTCTTCCCTCGACATGAACAATGTCATAGACCAATTTTGAAACTTTGGGGTCACTCTTGAGTTTACATATGTATGTATGCAGACAACACCAAATGACCTATAACAAAATGCAGAGATCTGGCTACACCTCTTTGTCCCTTCCACTATCTTTAGCTGTCACCATCTTTCTTCCTTTATGTTTCCCTTTTTGTGCTGCAAAGACATTTTTGCTGCAAGCACATGCACACACACACACACACTTCTGTGTTTCAAAACAGAGCACATGGGAGGCTTTTAAGCAGTTACCTTTCAGCAAACAGAACACATGACACAGTTCACTGCTGCACGCAGTAGAGGTCAACCTTCAACTTCATATACAACCATAAAAATGTCCGATCAAAATGTGGAGCACACTTCTGACACAGATTCTCTGAATTTCAATTGCAGGGTTCCAACTGCTTTCCCGAACAAGCAACTAATCATCCATAAAACCGTTGAAACACAACAAAAAAGTCACCCATTTGAGCACAGTTGCTGTAATTTTACATTTGTTTACTCCTTCCAATTATGAACATTTCAGCAAGCAGTTCGTCGATATATGATGTTTTTGAGGATAAATGAAATCCTTACAATTTGAATCACAGTGTATTGAAACCGTCTGTGCATTAGAATGGATCAAAGAGCCTCTCAACTGCAGTAGTTCAGATATGCAGCAATAGTTCATATCTGCAATTATCCAAATGAAATGAAACCCTCATGAGCGGCAGGCTCTTTTGAACGTGGGAGGATAAAGTTGTATGATTCTTTTCATGGAAATCTTCGTTGCACCATGAGAGGTTGGTGCCAGAATTATGCGTGTTGATGAATTCCTGTGATGAGATTCAGAAACAGCTGGGTGCTCAGACTAATTTTCTGGGCTGTTGTCTTCTCAATAATTTCTGCTCCCTCACTCATATAGTCAGAACAGATGCACACAGACGTAGATGTAAGGCGGAAAACGGGAGCCTGAGAGTCAAGGTGAAGTTCATCACAAAGATCTGTCCATCACTGAAACAAGTACAGTGGTTTAGTCTGTGGCTATCTTAGCAATTACAGCAGTTTCCCACGGGCTCCAGCAAAGGGCCTGTTAGCCAGTATGCTAATGAAGACAAATGGAGGTAATCCCTCTGATCTCTATATGTCTTTGCTGCTGAAAAAGTGAGCTGGAGAGACATAGAAGGAGAGTTGGCGACAGCTAAAGACAGAGAGAGATTAATAAGTTCATGTTATTCTCTCCATTTTTTAAACCAACCAACACAGATAAAAGCCATACACAAGAGTAAAAGGAGAATGCTTTCTGACCTGTTTGTTTGTAAAAGCATGTAAATCCCTCTCGAGAGAACTTTAAAGACATCTCGACAAGGCAGGAAGAGCATCAGATGCTGTTCACATGAAAGGCGGCTCATACAACAGTTGATGAGCGCTCTACCACGCTGTGTTTTGGCTGGATGGGCTACAAACACGGAACCCATCACATTGACGTTTGTGGATGAAGTGTGTGTCATAAAGCCCAGCATAATGACACAGAGCCCATTACACACGGTATTTAGAGATTAGACTAACACTGTGGTTTTGTGGCTGGAGTTGCGCTGATGGTAACCATGTGTTCGTGAGCAGGCTCCCACCTAACACCGCGCTGACAAACGATGAGCTAATGGATGGCAACATACCTGTGCCCTGATGAAGCGCGACGGGGGATTTTACGGGAACAGGGTGGGTCGTATGAGCAATGCACCAGTGTCAGTTGGTGCACCAGTGTCAAATGGTTGTCAGTTGGTCATATTCAAGACAAACCAAACTCCTCAATATGTGAAATTGAAAATAAATCGTCCTTGTGCTTTCTGCAGTGGCTCAAACACTGCTTGTACCAGGTGTTATTGTAACCATTTGTACTGCGGGAGAAAAATGAACACAACCCATATGACACAAATTATGCCCTCATATTTTTCATACGTGGTGGTTTATATGTCTGAGTCTGCACATTTATTTGCTGAGGAAGCAGTTCAGCAATTTCCAGCAATGTGCACTAATTAACATGATGGCCGTTTATTATAAGTCGATTTGCTTATTTTCAACTGAACAAACACAATCACTCCTAGTGCAATAAGGACACCGATGTTCAGTTGCTCTCTCCGGCTGCCCAGCATCACTTTGCTGAATTGTTCTGAGAGTTTGGTTTGCTTACCTTAAAACAACTTCAGTTTCTATAAAGCTTTTAATGATCCTTAAGCTCCTTGTAAACTTGTGTTTATGACTGCTCTCAAAACGTAAAAAGTATTGGTCTAATACTTTAATATAATGGTGTGGTTAAAGGCAACCATAAATCTAAAATAACTTTTACTGCGGTTTTTGATGATTTAAAAAAAAGTCATCGTATTGGGATCCCCTACAAGTACGTTACATATCAAGGAAAACATTTCTAAGAGCTAATCTAAAGTTTAAAGTGGTTAAATTTCCTCGCGGTTGAAAGGTTTGACTCCCCATGTCATTAATGAATAACTGCTTTGTAGGAAATGTTTAGCTGTGTTTCCAGGGGGCTTGTAATTTTCATAATCTGCATAGCAGCACACTCAAGAGTGTCACCGCAAGCAAAACAACATTCCCGTGAAGCCTTCACTATTGTTTTAGCCCGGACACTCTCGACGTTTCGACACAAGTCCTCACTGATGCGCTCGGGATCAAAATGGCACGCCACACCCAAAGCCTTAGTTTGCACCACAGTTGCCAAAAAGCTCTTGGCTTCACGGGCAGGACGGAAAGCATATGACAGAAACACAAAAATCCTCAATCCTCCTCTTTACTCCACTTCCCCTTGACGAAAATGCTCTGTTTGGAAGGCTGGAATTTTCCTAGAAGGTGTAATATCAGTGGAAAATATTTAGTATGTACACAGGACTAGACCGTGTCACTCGCTGCTCCAGCTGCTGCAGCTTTTTTCCCTTCCTTTTGATCAGCAGCTCAGCTGTCACAGGGTAAATGTAACAACAGAGATTATCAGTGAAGAAGGAACACCTCATTTTGTCGATCTGGAAAAGAGCAGGCAACAAGTATGCATGTGCATGTGCGTGAGTGTGATTATATTTATGCTTCCTGACCCCAGAGCATCTTCCATTTTGTCTTCTTTTCCTGTCCCACAGCACCAGGGGTAAACACAAAGGTCTGCTGCTTTGTTTTCGTGGATGCGAACACTGAACGGTGTCTAAATGTTTGTGCATATGGGTGCCCTGCATGTATGCATGCGTGATGTGTTAATAAACGCGTGTGCACATCTGCGCATGGGTACTGGCAGTCTAGACGGTACAGATGCACCCAAAGAGAGTCAGCACTCTGCAGAGCCACTGGCCAATTAGCTGCTATTCAGGAAGCCCAGCCGCTGAGACACACGCGAACACGCACAACTTCAGGGCCTGTACTGCATCATCTGTGTAATTATGGCGTTTCTCTCGTGAATATTTTAGTTGAATGTCTCTGCAACAGTGCAGCAACAAATCAGATTATCTTACCAATGTATAATGCAGCTTTCAGTTGAACTATTTGAGAGCACAAAAATTAAATTACATCAACTCACATGCAAGTGGAGCTGTTATTTTGATTTGTTCTTGTGTTAAATGTTAAAAAACTAATTATACACACGCATATATATATATATATGTGTGTGTATATATATTACTTTTACTTTTTTCTCCCACAAAAGCTTAACTCCAATTTAAAGAAGCATGGGTCTGTGCCTGGATAGGAGGAATACTTAAAGCCTGCCATCCCCTAATATTGCTTCGAGCTTTTTCCATGACGTTTCTGTCAGATTAGCTCTCTCCTGACAAAAAAACTTCTGTTTATTGCAACTCCAGTCATTTAGTTTAGAATTACCGTCAGACAGTTTGTCTCGCTCTGTGTCCAACAGTTTTTTTTTCTCATTTCTGATTCATATTTCACCTATAAAGACCTCAGCGACCTCTTATTACAATTTAGAGGAGTTGAAGATAACTCAGATTTCGTAAGTTAACGATAACAAGATTAGTGTGGCGAGATTAGTTACGGTTTCATGTTCAAGGTCTATAATTACAAAGATCATTAAGGTGGTTTAATGATTTACAGAGATTTAAAAAAAAGACACTTGGCTGTGTATACATGTGGGGTGGTGAGTGCTTGTGTTAAAGAGAAAATAGAATGTTTCTGTCAGCTTGTTTGCATTTTTGTGTGTCTCTATTTTACAAAACCTCATTGCCATCAAGGAGACCAAATGTTGTCTCCTGTCTCTAATTACCATCTCTTATGGTTTAGTCATGTTTAGTTTGGTTTCCACAGTAAATGAAGCCTTATGTCTAACTGTTTTCTTTCAAGCAATTTTCTGTTATGGCGTTTTCTGGTTTCATATATTCCCAGGTATGATTATATTTTCTGTATAGTCATTCAGAGGAACACTTTGCTCATAAAAGCAACATAGATCTATCTCCTGCAAATTGACTTTCCATTATTCTGCCACAACATTTGAACGACCTGCAAATTTATTTTAAACTGAAATGTTTCTAACTTACTGGGGTTAAGCAAAGCCAAACTCACACTGATATTCCTAACTGCAACTACAGTATATTATATTTTCAGTTAGGAAGCAGATGAAGTGTATTTATTTGAACGATCAGATATATACTTACGTTGATTTTTATGTCTAACTTACTTTTTCTAATGTCTCTTTTTATAGTACTTCTATATAGTATTTCTATTTTTACTTGACAACACTTCAGTTTTGAAACAAATGGTCGTCATCCTATTCAGTAAGATATCAGTAACAACATATATTTCATGAGACGTATTTGTTTTAATCGTTTATATTCTGTTTGTGTCCCTTTAACTTATCTGCTTTTTATGTTTGAGCATAAAAACATACATGAATTCAAACTCTGGTTTCCTGGGTGAGTTTTGTGCTCTTGGTTTAACTTCCCATGCCCTCTCCCTTCTACCAACTACAGTGCAGTGAAATGATAAATGTGGCCATTCCTTATTTCTTCTTCTCATTCACAAAAAAGAGCGTTGCCTATTATGTTTCAACCAAATGTACTGTGGATGGGAATTTGATTGTACATGAAAGTAATTGTAACAAAGCCCACCCTGTGTGGCACCGAAAGAAGTTCCGTCTTAGACGGAGGAACTAAATCCGCAGAGTGTTATTAACTCTGTAATTTAAAAAAGGGCAAAACAGAACCTAAAAAGCTGTAAATCTATTTGTTATATTCACTTTTTATTTGGTCTTTTTTTATTTTGAAATACGGATCTTTTTCTGTAGAAAAACTAGAAAAAAACAAAAGGCTTTTTTTGCAAGACAAGTTCAAGACAAAGCTCAACCTTTTTTTTCCTGTTCTTTTTTTTGTACCAGTGGTAAACAATGGTGAAACTAAATTCTGTTACATTATTTGTCTATTATTTATCTTCGTTCTCAAGTTATGCTTTGATAATATTTATGAGTAATTAAAACAGACAGCAGTATTTCTACTTTTAAAAAGCACAGGATTTTGGGCCGGAAAACAAGCTATTTGTAAAATTCTTAAGGAACACAATTCAAGGGAAACCAAGTATAAAATCACAGACATTGCAATGAGAGCAGTTACTCACTGTTTATCCAGCTTTCATTGAAGGGGACAGTCCGTGACAGTCTGTCAACAACTGATAATTATCATATTTTCTGTCCTATCTTTTTCCCATTTACTTAGAAAAATAATCCCATAACCCCCTAATTCTTCCTCCAAGCTTTACACTTTGATCCCTGCCACCCCTTTTCCCACACAACTATAACAATATGATGTGGATGTAGAGAGAGAAGAATTGTGGAAGGAGGCCCAGTTCTGTCTCAGCATGTTGTGGCGGGTCAGTCAATCAGTCCTCAGTGGGTGAGAAGGGAGTATTTGCCTCATGAACCATAACCCAATTTATCAATGTTGTAGAGCAAACTCCAAGTATATACACATATATTCATTCCACCATAAGTATGAAATATACATCTATGTATAAAAACTATCAATAAACCAAGACACACTCCACTTTAATGGACTCATGGAGGATATGACAGTTGCATTGAAGTGTGTACTTCCAACGTGAATGACCATCCCCTCAAAGTGTTCTTTGGATTTTCACTCTCCTGTTCTTCAAGAAAATAAAAGGAAGACTGAAGAGTTGTGGTGCTGGCAAATGTATGGAAGGCTCCATGGTATGATGTTTGGTGTGGGGGGATAGTGTTACATGCCAGCAGCCTGCTGGCTTCTCCGCCTTCTTTTCACTGCAAGTATGGAGGAATGTGCCGCCTGAGAACCGCAGGGAGGAAGAGGGTACTGACAGCGAGCAGTAAACACAGTCAGCCTATGTGTTTGTTTGTTTGTGCGTTACTGTGTAAGAGAGCCAGGTCCTGGGAACTTCAAAGCAGCTCCTAAACAACATCTGTTCCATGAGTTTGGAGCACTATTCAGCCTTGTCAGAACACACCATGACTTTAAATTGCGGCTGTAAATCAATATTTTCCTCTTTCTCATACGAGATTGTTCCACTGGCAGGCGATCAAAATGGACAAGCGCTCACTGAGAAGAGTGAAAAAATGTTGGAGTGGATCTGGATGGGAGGGACCCATCACATTCTTCCAATCCACCACAATCAGAAACAGATTTTCAGCAATTAGTCGGTACTAGCTTGGATGTTTATTGAGTAAAAACACAATGACAATGCTTCTCAGAAAATCAAATGAGAATAATTACTACTTGTAATGCTGACTGTCACCATGAACCCCCTTCAGATTTTACATTATAATCATCGTCACCAGTAGCATTTTGCTAAGAGTGTTGAAAATTGATTTGTTCTTGTCACCTTTTTTGGCCTATATTAACAAAAATATTAAGAACCATTCACTCTCCCTTCTCATCTCCAAATAATTTTGCTCGCAATCATTAATTCTGCCCAATAATTAGCATTACTCAATTTAGGATTTAGCAATCTTTTATTCTCCTTTGAATGCATATCAAATGTGCATCCGTGCTGATATAAGGGAGTTCTCAACATAATTGAATCCTTAGAGCTGTAAGTACACACTGGCTGTCCACTGAATTGATTGTTAGCTATGAGACCTCTAATATTAATCTTTCAGTGTGTAATAAGTGAATTAGTGGGACGTAGAGGATGATGTATGACAAAAGCTGGCATGTCTAAAACCTGCTGTAAATCCACATGGCACAGTCACTTCATAATGTAGTCGAGCCTGGCATCATTCGTCTCCCTATACAACGACAACCTAAGACTCATGAATCTCTCACAGTTCGAGCTCTAAGGTGGCTGTTATTATTATTATTATTATTAACTATTTCATTTATATCCACCGCAAAAGCTTCCCGATTCATTACATGATTTCAGGAGACCTGACCATAGGTTGCGCGAAAGACTAAATGCTGGAATTTGAAAAAAATAACATATCCGCTCTTATGAAAATGTATCAATGTGTGAATGATTATATACATACTCTCCATAGGTTTGTACAAATGAAATTAAGAAATAGTTTCTTCTATAACTTGGCTTCATTTCTTTCATTCACTTGTAGCATAACACTTAAACTACTTGTATTAAATTATTTGTGCCTTGTCTTATCTATGGAAATGTGTTTGGCAAAGCAGAACTTCATTGGCATGAAAAAGGATAAAAGAAAAACGTATTTTAATGCAACAATGATAATTCATGTGAACGCATGTTTTGTCCACTTCCCAACTCGTTTTCCTACTCTCATAAGCGTATATAGTCATTTAAATTCAGGAGCAGTTTCTCCAAGTCTAACCGGAGCTGTTTTGTTGAGCTCAGTGTGCGCTGTGTCCTTTAACTTTTCCCATACATCACATGCCTTCCTAACCTCCATCTTCCAACCCCCCACCACAACAGCTGGTGTCTCGGCCAGGACCGTGACGTTACACTGCTACCCCTGCCTTTCACTATACATCAAGCATTGTGGTGTGGGGGGGCCCCTAATGGCCTCCTCAGTAAAATGCTCACAGTAGAATGAATACGAGCACATCACATGTCCTTCGACACAATGATAAATAAAACTTTGTCCTTCAATAGGTGATTAGTCTGACACAGAAAAAAGTATAAACATTTTTTTGTGAAAAGAGGGTATTTGGTGGATTAATGTAAACTCTTCATCTTGTAAACTTAAGCTTGTTTAAGTTCAACTTCAGTTTGTGAGTCGCATAACAGTTACAGTAACATGAAAAAAACAGAAGTGCTTTTCTTCATA
>JABUIW010000214.1:8832592-8855225 GCA_013363375.1 Menidia beryllina
CTATTCTATTCTATTCTATTCTATTCTATTCTATTCTATTCTATTCTGTTGTCCTGTGTTTGCTCCTCAACTGCATCACTGACCAACTGCTTTGTCCCTTCCCCATCATCCAACATTTAGATTCTGTCTATAGTTAGTTTTCCATGTTCGTCAGTGTCAGTCGTTTGGGACTATCAAATAAAAAATATGCGCTAAAGAATCCGCCAGGCCATAAATTCTGATAACAGAGACATCAAAATAAGTACCCTCGATGCATGTCTTCGCTCCAGGGTTCAGCTTACGCTACAGCAAGAGATACAAGATATATGATTAGACAGCATGTATCATCATAATCATATCTTTAGTGTCGCTGATGACTCCCATCCGTCAGGCTTGAGTTTATGTGTGTGGGTTTTTTAGTGGTGGTCTCGGTTTGCTTTATATATTGATTCACCTGTTCCTACCTCTGGCGCTTTGCTCCCTCTCAGACAGGCTGGCTGAGTTTGCTATTAATACTCCCGTTTAGAGGCACTCCCTGATGGGGCAGGGGCTATATGCTTGGTTGACGCTAGCTTGCTAACTGTCTATGAGTGTGTGTGTGTGTGTGTGTGTGTGTGTGTGTGTGTGTGTGTGTGAGAGAGAGAGACAGAGAAAGAAGACTGTCAGCAAATGTTAGAATGCGTTTTGGTGCTTGCTTGAAAGCACAAACGAGAGAAAAAATATGTTTTGACGAGGGCCAGAAAGGGTGTAACTATAGTGGATGCATATTTGTGCGTAAAAGCTATTTTGTAAATCCGAGCATGTGATATGTTAGCATCACTATTGAACACCTTTGCCCTTATCCAGTGTCTCAGCTTTTCCCTTTGTTTACTCCCATTGCTTCTTGCTTGAAGATGCATCCTCTGATGGGATATTGTGTTTATGTGTGTGATTCCATGTGCATGTGTGAGTGCTCAGTTTGTAGCCAAGTGCAGCTGGAGGGGCCTCTTCCCTCCTGCGATATGAGAGCTGTCTAATTTTCTGCTCTCAAATTCCTTCGCTTGGCTCAATTTGAGTGGTGGGCTCGGCTCGTTGAGGAATGCAAATTGGGAGCAATGGGCCTGGATGCTGAGCTGCTATTATCTGACATGAACAGATAGCTTCATTAGATGCTAATAGCGATGTGTCTAATGCCACTCATCTGTCTGGGTGCTGAAGCACCCAGCAATGGGTCAGGTGAGCCTCCACATGATGCTTTTGCAAGTTTAGAATCAGGAAAGATGTGTCCATATATGTTTCCGTCTCAGGGGGCTTTTTATCAGCTGATATCTTTCTGATATAACTGAGGAAAACAGGGATTTCTTTATTAAACTTTACATTCATGCAAAGCCGCAATGAGTTCTGATAGCTGCTAAATGTTTAGAGCAATTATTTTTCCGTATTCAGTTTCATGCACTCTGCAAGATGAGGTTGAGAGGTTGAAAGGCTTGAGCCCATTCAACGATTATGAGTCCTTTTCCTTTTTCACACAGGTCCAATAGGATAATAACAAAGACTTGTTTTTGTTTTTCTCCTGTTATGGATTACTGTCATGGGTGTGTCAGAACTCCCCGTGCTAGCATCTATTTCCTAATTTTCAAAAATGTAATAGAAAAAAGGTGCGCAAACGTCTGATGATTAAATGACAACACAGACAGTGGTCCACAAAGTCTAAAGCTGCCTCATCTTCTTCATTCTTTGACAATTTCTGTCAATATATTCAATGGCTGTTATTAATTTCAAAGGCATGTGTTTACTCTAAAAGCACAAAATTCTCCTGTTCAGTTTGGTCAGCAAGTACATCAGTGAACAGGCAACTTGGTTTTGTACAATATAACTTAAAATAAATACTGTTTTCAGAAGTATGAGGGCATTTTTGTGACTTTAGTCGAATACAGTTCTCTACAGGATGTCCTTTTTGTAAAGTCTCAGCTTGCATCTTAATGCTGCTAAGCTCCTTGTCTTATTTATCCTCTGTCATATTTCTTCTATTAGACATGGATTTCTCCTCTCCGCTGTTTAATGTCTGAAAAAAGATATCCCTAGCAGCACCCACAAACACTCACAAAAAGGGGTAATTTTATTCATAATAAATGGATTAACATTTTGGTTTCAGTGTGGAAAATTGAATTTCTGACCGCTTCTGAAACTGGAGATTGCATTTGAATTTAGATTTTAAGCTGTTTTGCTTTACCTGGTTACAATCCAATAAGCATGGATGTGAGTGCATCTAGGTCGAACAGTGTTTAGATGGGTCAAAAGCATAGGTCTTTGAAAATAAACAAGTTCAATGTTTTTTTTAAGATTAGCTTTACTTTGGTTTCCCTTGAGGATATCGGCTAGAAAAAAACATTCTATACCGTATTTTGTGTTTATTGTGTGTACTTTTCACGCAAGACAAAACCTATCAACACCCACGGCTATTTTTTACTTTTTTTATTAATTACTTAGGCATTTTCATTTATGTTAAAAGATGGAACGTATTTATTGGCTTCTGACCCATGTTGATTGTAACATGACATCTGATTGGACATGGTAAAACTGACTTAGTGGGGCTGCAGAGGATGCTGGAGTTTGTACGTTAATAAAATACGTTTTAAAACTGCGTTTGGAAGTAAAAAAGTATTAAGAAGACAAAAGCCAGTCCATAAATCAGTTCATGCACAGCTAGCATGTAGCTCACTCTCCTTTTTGCAGCTTATGGATGGTTCTTGCATCCTTAGCAAATGCAGGAATATATATTTGTTTGGAAAATCAGCTTAGCAGATATTTAAGTCCACTATGGCGTATGGGAGGGATCGGTATTGCTTACGCATGTTGTGATAATCTGCATTGCATGGTCCCATTGGCAGCTGTAATGTAACTCTGGTACCATTTTTCTTTTAGCTATGAAGAACAAAGCAGTTGGCTATTATCATTGTACCAAGAGAATCTGTGTTTGAAAATGGATGATACTTTTGTATAAAATATATAGTGAACATCTAGGTAAAAATTAGGGCTTTTCAAGTTATAGCATTCAAAAGGGTGGTTTTGGGATGAAAGTTTTTTTTGGGGAAAGATTAGAATAAGACCAAATGCAAAGGTGATGGTGTCCTTCAAAGTTGTTGGTTAGGGTAAGGGATAGAGGAAGGATCAATGATAGTTCTCACAAATTAGCCGTATGAACATGGGCGTGTCTGCATGTGTGTGTATGCCTTGGCTGTGCGTGTGTGTGCGGCAGCTGAGTAAATAGTCACGATCAGTGCTTGAGGTTAGAGGCTGTTCCTATGGGATTGAACAAAGGCTAATTGAGGCTAACAAGAACTAGACACTCATATGCTGTTTGTTTTTTTTTCCTCTCTCTTTCTTCTCACCACAGTGAATCTGTTAGACTCTAAAGCAAGCCAAGGGGAGCTGGGATGGATTTCCTACCCATCACATGGGGTGAGTATTGTCTATCTCCATACCTTCACCATTGTCACAAAACGTTTGTTTTTATGATGTGGATACATTAACAAAATCAAAATCCAGATTTCATGTAGGGCTAAAGGTTTCAACCGCATATGCAATCTGGATTTTGAGACTTTACAGCTAATTCTGTCATGTTAACCTACCGAATCCCAACCAGAGAAATGAATGCTTTTGTCTTTTCTTCATCTCATGTTGTGAATGATAAAAAAAAAAAAATCATTCAGTTTGCCATATGGTCAAGGTGCTTGAGAGCAGCTGTCCTGGATTTGTGTGTGTTTGTTTGCATATTATAATCTGTATTTAAAAACAGATTATGCAATTGAAGGATATTAACTTGTAGACCAAAATCATACAATAGACTTCAAGGCTGTAAATGAACTCACGTGCTTTGTATTCACTGTTACATCATCAACACGCATACAACAGCACTCTGTTACAGTTACAGCTCTGAGTCCCACTTTTAAACCATGAACAATATGCTCAATCTCCTTTGTTGGGGAGCTTTTGAATTTTAAACAATACTGACCAAACCATTTGCAGTTTCAGGTAAGTGGTAAATTTACATCCTTGATTTGTCATCTTGAAGCAAAACTCCTATTAACTGCACAAGACACCAACACGTTTTTTATTGAACTATTTCTTGCTCAGTTTACATACAGATTACAGCACATTTCACTTTAAAAGTGTCTCTTCTGCATGTTTATACATCAATGTCAGTAAAATAATGAACCTCAGTTTGGAACAGAATATAATGAAAGAGATAGAGGTCTACATATTTTGTAAGAATAGGAATATTTTCTTTCCAAAACATTATCCAACTTGCAGACTGCATTTTGCTCAACATCATCATTCTTTCATTAATCACCTTATGTGTTTGCACATCCTTTCTCTTGCTGTGCTTCATTTCGTTTTTATGTACCTCAACGTCTTTAGTACATTGAGATATATACAGATTTTTTAGTAGAGTCGGAGCGAGAAAGAAAATTGAAGAAAAATAGCTGCCGCCTCATCTATCAGTCTCCTTTTGCTACTAAACCCCTCTGTGGGCTCTTGTTCACTGTTTATTTATCTAACTTGTTAGACTCCTGTGCCTCTGGGCTGGCCCACTCTTTCTCTCTCTTTCTGTCTTGCTCACAACACATTCACAAACACACACGTCCCTGTTTTTCCTTTATTAAGTGTTAGAATTACTCCTTGGCAGTGGCTTAAGGTAATCCAGTCATTTGTTCCATGGAGCTGCCAAACCTCATTTCCTTCGTCCGTATACAGCGTCGGGCCCCCGTCAGAAGAACACACTGAGCTTCTTCATGAGGCTCAACCACAATGAAAAAAAAAAGACCCAAAGGAAAAACTGCAGACATTTTAAAACGCATTTAGTCTAAAGACGATTGCAGGCGGCACAACAATCGCGTGACAAGTGGAGGGACAAGGACTGATGTGCTGACTGAAGTTATGAATGAATGAGAGGCTGGGAAAATGTGCACAGATACTTAGGCCTTGATCCAGAATCGGGCATGAGAGTGTGTGACAGAGGATACGCAATTTGATTAGTTATCAATTTCTGTAGATTTTAATTTGTTTTTGGCTTGAGCTATAGTTTTTTAGTGAGTGATTATCTAAGTCGAAGCCATTTTTAAGTTAGTGAAAAGGAGAAATAGAAGGCAGTGGTAGATTGATCAAAAGGATGAAGGATGAAGAGAAGAAAAAGAAAGAAAGGAAAGATGAGAGGAAGGAGGACAGGAAAGAGTGTGAGGGAGACATACACAGAGAGATATTGCTGATGATCAAGTCCTCAAGGTGAATCATCTGTAATTACTCACGTCATCCACTGACTGCGCTCCGATAAGCAGTGTGCCCTGGGAGACCGCTCCTCACAAATGATTTCTCATAATGTGGCAGTGGCACTGAGCCCTCTCAGTCTCTCCGAAACACACGCACACACACACACACACACACACACAGGCAAACACTCCTTCACATTGACAGAGAAGCCTCAGCTATTGGCCTACCGAGACACAACGGGCTCCGGTCAGAACAAATTAAGAGCTTAGCCTCCCCAGGATGCTCGCTCCAGAGCCGCCGAATGGACTGATGGGTGTGCATCTGTGTGTTTGAGTGCGTGTGATCCAGATATACTGTTATCTGTCTGGGAGGCAGGCTGATTGCTTTGCAGTGTCCAGGGGGCTTAGCCCATCACTAAAGACTGTTAAAGATTACATTCTCGCATGCTTTGAAAGCATTCTTCACCAACAAACCAACACCCCAGACGACGACTGTGCATGCAGAATAGAATTAATGGGTTATATACAAAGTGAAGTCAGTTCTTTGTAGCAACAGGGGATAAAACATTGCTTTCTGTGCCAGGAACATAGCATACGGCTTGATATTCCAATTTTTGCTTTAAGTAATAACTAAATTAAACGGTGGATTGATTTTTATTAAATTCTTGGTTGAACATCTTCATTCCAGTTTGATACAAAAATAAATGTAGCTTTTTTTTACCTGTACTACAGCTTGGAAATATTCTGTTATCCAGAGCTGCCACAGTAGAGATGGAGAACTATCTGTGATGATATAAATGTGTCCTGGATGCAGAGAGTGGGTACTTTTCAGGATTCTTTACAGGAAAAAAACTTGACCTTGTTTGTAAAGATACACATTTTTCCAGCTGTCCTATCTAATGCTTTTTTGCTCTTTTGTCAACATCTTAGATACATCAGAATACACCTAGTTAAGTGATCCTTGCAGTGGTAATTATCACGGCAGAAATGTCAAAGGGTTTTCTCAATACTCAGAAAGCAATTTCTCGAGTGCACTTTGCGCATTGTATGCTGCATCCTGTTTTATGCCTGGATGCTACTCCAGCTGTTTTAAACACGAGGATTTCTCAACTTTTGTATCACGGTGAAAAAAACTTAAGAACAGCCAGCACTTACTGTGCAATATTTGGACTCTCTCCGTCCAAAATGATTTGGGAATATTTTACCAACATTGCAGTTGTCAATACTGGAACTTGAGGTTGAGCATAACACTTTCTATTTTCCCACACATTACATATTGTTGGTGTGCCACAAACCCTGTCATAGTTTTATTTAAATCAGTTTTTGCTGGTAAGCCGCAGCATCAGCATTTAACACATTTATGAAATAACATGGGCCACTGCGAGAGATTGATCAATTTGAGTTTGTGTTCCAAAACTATTTTGAGTTCAACCTTGATTTGGTTTGGACTTACTTCACTTTTATGATCTACCATTGAACTAAACATTGGAAGTAGCCAGCTTGGTGAAAGTATGGCTATAAAAGTACCGACCAGATGTCAGTATGTGACTAGATGAGTGTCAGAGGAGACGGCTCTTTGGGAAGCTATTTGCTGTGGTCGCACACACAGCCCAAACAAAGTGGCGTTACGATTTATGATTGTAGCTCACGAGATCGAAGCATATGTGCGGGCATTTTATTTGGGCAGGTGAGTTTATGTGGTGTTACTGCGCTGCCTCTGAATAAATGAAAAAAAAAAAACATATAATGTATTACACAGTGTTTTGGCATGTAACCACAGCCATTATGCGATGACACATGGCGGTTAAACACCTGTGTCTAGTGAGAATTCACTGAAATTATGTCATCATGTAGATTATGGCATTTTTAGATGAAAGGAAATGGAATAGAGTAATAGGGTAATTTTCATAGTTTTTGTCATGTGAAATGTTTTGGCCCTTTAAAGCTATTATTCCTTCTTCTTCCAGAATTAACAGGCTAGTGATGGCACGGGTTTTTGTTGTTGGACTTTTACCAACATTCGTTCCACTTTTCTTTCTTTCCTCTTTTTCTCCTGTGTCAAGCAGAGTTACCCAGGAGCTTTTAAAGCCCCTTTATGAGCTACACCCCCTCAGCAAAATCAGCCTGACCTCCCCACAAGCACATGGAAAAGCTCATCCATAAATGAGGATTAGCGGGTAGGAGAAGAAGAAAAACTGATCCAGCATAATAATATGTTAA
Source organism: Menidia beryllina (assembly GCA_013363375.1). Lineage (NCBI taxonomy): Eukaryota > Metazoa > Chordata > Actinopteri > Atheriniformes > Atherinopsidae > Menidia > Menidia beryllina. The sequence continues at coordinate 8,840,041 of JABUIW010000214.1, forward strand.
GAATCCCATTGAAGGCACTTACAAGGTATGCATCCAAATGGTATATTAAAGTCTGAAAATATTAGAATAAAGTAAAAGTTAACATCTAAACACTGATTTCTAAAAATAATTTGCCTAAAAGTTTCAAATGGAATATCAGTTTACAGCAGTCCCATTTTGCACCTCAGGTTTGCTTGAATTATTCATTCTTTTTCATTTAATTGCAATTGCAAAATGATCATGAATTAGCTTTTCCTGTTCTATTCTAAAAGTAAAGATATCCAGCAAAATGTTTCCATTAAAGTGAGTATGATAATGATGAAGATTGTTATGTGAATCAAACTTTTTGGCGTGTCGCATTATCTGAACTTGCAACATTGTCTCCAACCTTCCAAATGAGTCCTTGGGCTCTGAACTTTGCCTTTAATGATGTATCCCAGCTGCATGGATGACTCATGCTCTCCTCAAACTCCATCCCACATTAAGACCATCCTTCATTGGACCATCCTCAAACTTTACAGAGCACTTTGTTATGTTTCCATTTTTCATTGACCAAAACATTAAACAAGAAGGGTTGTCGAAACATGCAAAGAACTTATTGTGATTATATTTGTGTGATTTCAGATTTTATACTTTAACAACACAATAGCATTCTTAAACTTTAAAAGAGAAGGATCGAACTTTCATCCCAAAACTCAATTAGTCTCAGTTACATCTAAGTGCAGTGTCACCCTATACTGATCTATATACTGGTTCATTGACTGCCAGTGACCTGATCGCCTTTGAAGTTGTGGAGCTAGTTTGCTGACTCGATGACTCTGCCTGTTGCCATAGTTATGTCTTGAGCGGCTCAAGTTACCACTCTTCATTTTAGTATTCCTTTAACTGCCTCACCTACAGCACAGATCAGAGAAACCAAGACTAGTATCACACCAATGTGTGCCCCAGCTGTGACCATCAAGGGTCACGGTCAGAGTTCACAAGGACTGGCATAGGGTCCCAGTGTTGTTGTATATCAATTAGAGTTCAAGAGGAGGGGAGATCAGCCCCAGGGAGAAAGCAAGGATGCGGACCCTCAATTTAGACCAGTTTAAGTTTAAGGGCTGTTTAATGTTGGAAATACAATTGGGATTTTAAACATATTTTTTCAGCAATCAGGCTCATGACAGTACTCTGTTAGCAATTTCCTTATAGTTGTTAATGAGAATAACATATTGACCAACAACTGCATGGAACAGAGTGTTATCCGAAAGCACAACTTGCTCTGAAGGTAGATAATGGCATCAAAAGTATCTTATTTATGTTCTCCTACTTTTTTGTCTGGTGCACATATAAAGTACCAGACAGTGATGGGTGGGAGGGATTATGGCTCTAATTTACTTTGGCAGAAACTTGCACAACTTGAGTCATCCCCTTTGGACACGGATTTAGCAGACTTAACACAAATAGATGTACACAGAGATTGATTTTAAACCCTGTCTGCTTTTGTGTTTGGCCAAGTTCAAACTTCTCCGGAGATGATTTGTAGTAAAAGCTTTCTGCCATCAGTCATTATTTATATAGGTCAATATTTTTGTTCACAACGAAAGGAAATGAATAAAAAAAGTTTTGGAATACTTAATGTTGCTACTTGCCACTTTAATAGGAATGATATGAGAGAATCATCATGTGAGTCATGACCTCCTGATCGACTGCACATAAGCAACTCGCCCTCGATCTAAAGAGCATGTTTTTTCATAGAATGTCATTTTAAGGAGAAGAAAACAGTCATTGAACTCTTAATCTGATAAGATTGGCTGATGATGTGCAGTGCTGCTCTCACAGCAACTTGCTGTTAGTTGCTGTGAGACTTTTATTGTCAAAAGGGCACATTGTGTTAACTGTTTCTCAAAACCTATTCCCTCAGGCACCTCAGGATTTTACAGTGTAGTTCAGCTTTGACAGCCTTTGTGTTACAAATTACAATCGGCTAACATTTAAACAGCAATGAAAATAGCAGACATAAGCCCGCTATTTGATCCTTAGGCCGACGCTGTAGAACCAATATCGGAGTCGGTGTTTTCCTTCAAAGCGAGTTTGAGATCCAAGACGAAATAACACATGTGGACCAATAAATGGTCTGAATGGGATGTCCAGAAAGTGTTCGTAGTATAGCAGCGGAAGCATGGAGGAGGAAGTAGCCAAATGAAAATCACAGTTATTTGTCTTTTTAAAGAGCCTGTCTGCCATCTTTAAACTATAATAGAGAAAAAATTCTCAGTGCATTCAAGTAAGTAGCTTGTCTTATCAAACCCGCTCTCATAAGAGTCACTTATCAAAGTGGAAAATCTTGTCCTCCCCTTTCCTTCTGTTGTGTTAAAGTCTGTCAGCAAACCTTTTGCATGTCATCACATCGTTTTATACTCATATTTAAAGTTGAGCTTTTAATGTTGTGAGAGCAGAGGGGTGAAATGTTAAGTTAAACTTAACCTCTCTATATTTAGCGTGGATAAAAGTCTCCAGTCTCTCCTTGTTAACGTTAGGACTATTGGAACTGCGACTACAGTCTGATGAATGAGGTGATGTCCAAAAAAAAAAAAAACGCATGACAGTGGAGACTAAACACCAAGCTTTCATTTAGCTTATCTCTTTTTCTATCTCTTACTTCTATTTTTACTTGTATTTTCTTGCACTCTCAGAAGTGTTGAATTGGCTTTGCCGTGAGGTGACAAGGGAGTGGCCGTCCCTTAGTCTGAGAGCTCTTTCCACACCACACACTCATAGATATGTTTTGCACCCACACACTCACGCACACACTCGCACACAAAACACGCGACACAGCGCCAGTGCTTTCTCAGCTCGTCGTCAGAGTCCGCCTGAGAAGAGGTAATTGCTGCGTTTGCTTGTCATGACACTCGAAACGCTAAATATGTTTACTTTTCAATTCTACTGTGGCAAAGCCTTACTTTTTCCAGTCACAAAGAAAGTCTGTCACTGTAAATCAGTCTGCCTCCGACACCACTGCTCAGTCAGGCACACAAGAGAGAGATAAATAATCCATTCATTCCTTTTTCGTCCTTTTCTGTCATTTTAACCACTATGAGCCCACTGTTTCAGGTGTTTTTCCATTCATCTTCGCTGTGGTTCGGTCTTGATTTGCCCGGACAACAAAGCCAAAGCGTATGATCAATGAATCTTCCCGCTGTGCTGAAATCAAAAGGAATGACCCCGCTCTCTTTTTCTCCTCTCCCCCTCTCTTTGCTTTCTCCCAGTGGAGGGAAAATGTAAGATAGACACGAACGTTCCTGGTATACACTCACATCTGTCTATACGTCGTAGCTTCTTTTGTTTCATAGTGGATTCAGCACGTTTCCTTTTCAGTAGAAGTAGTTCTGTGATGCAAATAACCAAGACTGCAGCTTGAAAGTTCTCACTTTTAGAGACAGAAAAAAATGTTAGTACAAGGGTGGAAAAGAACACTACAAGATTTGGTTAATACTTAACATTAATTAAGAAGCTTTACATGGATTTAGAGTTATTGAAATGGGAAATCACACTTTGTGGGCTTTCTCAGAGATATTTTCACAGCATTCTAACAAAAAAAGGCTCTGGCAGCAAGTTTGCTTTTAATTAATTTGAGTAATTTACAAGCGATCTGGTAGTGTGATTTTTCACCCTTAAGTGTTTATTAGATGCTTAGTATTCAGTAAGACTGAAGCTGTCTAAATAATTCATTTCAAAATGCTTGCAGGCTAGAAATAACTTGATTTTTCTTTTTCCTCTCCCCTTTTTTCCTTTTATTTGTCCATCTCCATCTCCAATTCCAAACCCCTGCTTTTTCTGTCTTAAACTTTTCCTGAATTTCTATACTCTTTACTTCTGTCCTCTTTTACTTTTTCATCTATACTCTTTTTTCTCCACTGTTGGGGACTATGTGGGTCTCTTTCGGGTCTGTTTCTCCTTCTTGTTTCTCTCGGTTTCTCCTTTCGACCTCTCCTTTTCTTCATCTTTTCCAGTGGGAGGAGATCAGTGGGGTGGATGAGCACTACACTCCCATCAGGACTTTCCAGGTCTGCAATGTGATGGAGTACAGCCAGAACAACTGGCTTCGCACCAACTGGATCCCTCGCCAGTCGGCCCAGAAGATATACGTGGAACTGAAATTCACACTGAGGGACTGCAACTCCATCCCGCTGGTCCTCGGCACCTGCAAGGAGACCTTCAACCTCCTCTACCTGGAGGCAGACGACGACCAGGGAAGCCACTTCAGAGAACATCAGTTTCTCAAGATCGACACCATCGCTGCCGACGAGAGTTTCACCCAGACAGACCTCGGAGATCGTATTCTCAAGCTCAACACCGAGGTGCGCGAGGTGGGCCCTCTGACCAAAAAGGGCTTCTATCTGGCGTTCCAGGACGTAGGTGCCTGTGTGGCTTTGGTATCGGTGAGGGTTTACTTTAAAAAGTGCCCGTACACTGTGCGGAATCTGGCATCCTTCCCCGATACGGTGCCGTTGGACTCCCAGTCTCTGGTGGAAGTCAAAGGCTCGTGTGTCAACCACTCCAAAGAAGAGGAACCTCCACGAATGTACTGTAGCACCGAGGGGGAATGGCTTGTGCCAATTGGGAAGTGTCTGTGTAATCCAGGATACGAAGAGAGAAGCAGCACCTGTCAGAGTAAGACCCCTTTTTTATTCCTCAGCTTTGTCATCAATTATTTATGCACGTTCTTTTATCACAAGTCTCCCCTCCATGTATTCTGTTTTGGATCCTGTGGCCGAAACAAATCAAAAGTTTTTTTTCAAGAGTAGAAAAGTGCGTTGTCTGATGTGAAGACTCCCACACTTCATATCTGTCAGCTCAGAGGCTTTAATGTCAAGCACTCAGTCTTTGTGAGCGTGTGTGTTTGTCCCTGTGTGCACATTCTGTATGTGAGAGCAAACCCCAAAATTTTAGGGTGTCTGTCGATATGTTGCATAGTTCTGCACGCACATGTCTATACGTCTGAGTGATATCTTTTCCAGGTCCCCCAGCGATCGGGTGCAGCATACCGTGGCACTATAGTAATTTTCCCCCTGACACATCATTAGATTTGGGATGATCTTAACCAGATCTGCAAAGAAGGGCCTGATAACGCAAAAGAAATGAGTGGGCTGGAGTGGTTGGTGAATAATGAAATAGTTTCAGTGATGGATGTGAGTGCTTGTGAAAGAGTAGTAGTTATTTGAGATGGTTGCAAAAGTATCTGCCTTTCATTTTCTGGTTAGTATAACTGCTCCTCTTGTCTGTTAAAAGATCGTCACACATGTTTTGAGCAGGACTGCTTTTTTTATCATCTTGAGTTAGTTTTGAGACAGAATGATAATGGCATGAAACACACCACACCTGAGAACTTTTCTTGGACATCAGTGGAAAGTCGATTTCTTTAAATTTAATTTGTATATTTCTGTGTACTTCTCTCATCATTTCCACCATGTAAACGTAAGTGAATGAGACCTTGTGGGAAGTTTTATTACACTGTTTTGGATCAAATGACCACTGGGTCAAAGGTTAAATGTCAGCTTATGCCTTTCATCCAAGAATTTTAAACAGCATACATGTTGGGCCTTTTAAAATTCTGTGCATTTGAAATTTTTCTTGACGTACACAGAGTTAATTGTTTCTGAAATGTTCCTTTGTAGTAAAGCGTACACTCGTATACATGATTTGCGCGATATTCATATATATATACATGTATATATATATATATTTTTTTTTATCAGACAAAAATGTATAGATCTAAAGAAAAAAAGAAAATGATAAAATAATAATGAAGCCGTTGACTCAAAGCCCAAGTTCTTAGTAACTCTCAGAAAGGTGTCTATCATAACCCCATGTAAAAAAGAAAAAAAAAAACTGTTCCATAAATAATTGAGTTTTTAAAAAATAATTCTTGCTCTAAAAACTGAAACAGCTTTTTTGAGCTTGACGTTATGCTCCCCAATGTTAAAAAAAGTTTTAAATAGTTTTGCCGATAAGCTTCCTTTATACTTCAGTAGTTGTGTTTTTTGTGGCCTAACCATGCATGAGAGTCAACCACTGGACAAAGATCACACTGAAGCTCCAGCTGCATCTGCCATGAGACGTCACTTTACTTTGTTGTTGAAGGTTGCCGTCCGCCGCACAACTTTTTATTTTCAGCGAGCTCCACTCTAAGCTCTGAGAAGTCAGACTCAGCAGCTTTGTGACAGCAGGCACCTCTGCATCGCGGATTTCCCACTGTGACTTTAAACTTAAAGCAGAGTTGAAGTTTAAAACAAAGAAGTGGGTCTTTGGTGTATCCCCGTTATTGTAGCTTGTCCCAAATGGTGCCTTGTTCATCAGCTCTTTCCTCTCCAGAGTCGTGCCCAGTGTTAATTAAAGATCAAAGGCATTTTACCAGGTCAAGCCCCTGCTGTCAGGGCCAGGGGAGGCTCTTTTTCTGGACTTGCAGCCTCCAGACAAGCCTGTCTCACTGTCCAGATGCGAGTACAATTTTAGTTTGAGCTGTCAGATGAAAGTCTTGAGTAGGGAATTTAGGGAACAACGAAAATATGGATTACAATGAGAGTTGAATTTCTCTCTCAGGTTTGAAGTAATTCATCATAGAATTTGACAGTGAAATTGAAAAAGTGAGAGCAGAAATATTGTTTTTTTTCATTGAATACAGATGATTGGCTCCTTCCAGCCTTTCCTTTCACATTTGAAATAAAACAAAGCATAATTAAAGAAAAGGCTGACGTTATGTAGACAAATGGCAGACCCCTGTCTACCCCCTTCTACCACCCTCTGTTCACTTCCTGCCTCTCTGTGAATTGTGTGAATGTTTGGATGTATTTGACAATCTCTTATTAGTTTCAGAGTGGTCTAATGGACTCTAATAAGGTCTTATGTTACCATGGAGTAGGACAGCTGCACCAACAGGCCCCCACACTCTCCCATGTGCAGCCGTCAGGGGCCCCATCCCACAGTTTGCTGTCCAGGCCCTTGGTGTTAACAGATAGATAGCTGAACGGGTTAGGTCACCCATACACAGATAGCAGAGGAAGACAAAAACATATTTACAGACAGCTAAAACTGATAGAAACAGATGTTAACGTGATGGCTTATCATGTATTTACATGTCACAGACCCTCATGTAGACACATTTGGCTCCAAAACATGTTCTAGGGATGCTTCGTCTTTCAGATTGCAAATATCTTTCAAAGCTGGCAGTAGATTAACAGGTTACTATGGATTTTATAGGGACATTTCAGCAATATTGATAAAGTCATAGTTAAATGAACTGTTGTATTGGGCCCTCCCCCTTAAAAAGGAATTATACTCTTTGCTTTGTAACTAAAACAAACAACATCGTCATAAGGCTTAGACTAATAATGTTGTCTGGTTGTAGCACTGACGTTGATTGGGCCTTCTGTCCGCTGGATATCTCATACCCTTTTTTATGTTTGAACATCAATTTCGATTAGTCTTCTCTTGCCTTAACTTTTGTTCTTTGAGTTTGCTTCTCTGTGTAAGTTTTAGAGCAGTCATCTTTGTTTATACGGGTTCCAAAGTGTGTTTAACAGCTTTGATAGAATACACATTAGTATCAGATGGCCACTGTCTTGCTTGTGTTGTAAATGCGTTTGTTGAATGTGTGTATCATCAGAGATGTTGGAGAAAGTGTGGATGTTTTCTCTATGGCGCCTTCAAAAGAACTCAAGAATTCTGTCTAGCTAAGGCACTGGGAAGGTATTTGTGATCTGCGGTTATGTGAGTGTGTGTGTTTGCGTGTGTGACTGATGACTGCAGTGCTGTACAGAAAGATACAGGGTATATTTCTTGTCAAGATATGTTTTCTTAGCCTTATCAGAATAGGGAATGTTATCAGATTTTTTTTGTCAGGGACACTGTGAATGGATTTAAACACAGTACCGCGTGTATGGCAGCATCAGTCATCATCTGGATTACTGTATGTTTTGTAAGTGGCCTTCAGGCCTTGCACACAGAACGTACGGCCAGATCTAATCTCACTAAGTCAGTCTTTCATCTGTCATTACAACAGACTGGAGCAGGTGAACGAACTCGTATCTACCATCAGTGTGAAATTCCTGCCACCCTAATTTGATCCTAAGATAGCAAACGAATGCCTGTTTTTCAAATGGGTAGGTGTGTGTGTAAGTGTGTGTGTTGCAAGCCCATGCAGCTGTTCTGTTATAGGTTGAAGAGAGGTTTACATTCTTTCTGGATTAATCAAGATACACAATCCTGAAACTTGCCACCACCATAATGCTTATTACAATTATAGCACAGGATAAATCTTTATGCACAGGCACAGTATCATGTCAGAGCTAGAGTCACTATACTTTGACTTTTCTTTTCTAAATCATAACCGTTGGAAAAATGAGAACCTGATAAGACCATAGACCTCCATAACATATCAACTTTGAGAAAAGTGGAAACAAACTCTCCAATGACAGTTTTCTTTTGTCACATTAACTGGCGTAATCAAATACCACCTGTGATATTTCTCAGTAAAACTATTTTTAAAAAGAAAGTTTTGTTTTTAGCAAAATGTTTTTTCTTGTAGTTTAAATCAATTTCTTGAAATGATTTGCATATTTCAACACTCATATTAAGAAAACTATTGGAATGAAATACTGTATATTATAAAAAATTATGAAATTGTTTCCTGGAAAAGTTTCTGTTTACTTATGATTATTGGAGACTGATTTGGTCCATATTTATTTACTATATAAATTCTGAAATGATTTTCAAATATTCAGGCTGAGCATTTTTTGAATGCCTTTTCTTTGTTTCTTAATCCTTTCTCTCATCTCTAACTCTCTGCTCATCCCTGTGGCTGATTGTCTTGGCTGCTGGTTCAAAGCCCTTTGTCCATCTCATGTAAAAAGTTTTATATCACTCTTCACTCTCCAGCGTAAGTGATTTAGCTGCTGCTCTCATGCATGGAATTGCTTGGCTTTCCATCAAATGATTTGAACTCACATTATACATTTCCATTGAACCTATCATGCAAGGCCCCGTTAGCTTGACCAATGATATACATGGGCTTTAGACTGAACTGATGTACTATTTATTTCAACTTTTTTCTCAAGGAATCTGCGTTGAGCAAAACAGTGTATGGATACAATGAATTTATTCCGTAAAGATGTTGTTTATCTGTCTCAACAGAAGTTGCTTAGAGTATTGTTTTGTGAGTATGCTCTTAAGTTGCTTTGGAGTGATCATAAAAAAAGTCCTTGCATAATGATATATTTTTTTTTACTGTTCTACACAGTGTATTATTTTGATGATTAGTTGAATGTATATCATAGGTTGACATATTTCCGAGAAGAATATAGAAACTACACATACTGCTGTAAAATTTAATCAAAATAGAACTGAATGGGAACGTTTTTTTTACACATGCTAATCAATTAATCAAATAAATAAATGTGTCATTATCATTCCAGAGTTCTTACATTTATGCAAACAATTTTCTTATGGTTTTCATCACCCATATTGTTTTTGGTACTGGGATTTTTTTCTTTTTTTTTGTATATTTTTTGCCAGACTGTTGAGGTTGAGTGCTGTGAATTCATGGAGCTGTTGGCTCTCCTCGTGTCCCTTGGAAGGACTCAGTTTGTTTTTGTTGGCCATTATATAACGGCCCAGCTCTCAGAAAAACATGTCAAATCTACACACACTCACAAACACTTTGAAATCCATCTGCACACACGGAGCAGTGGTGCTCTCTGCCTGTCCCTTATGGATTGCATTGATTGCAATAACTATTTCTAGCTCTGAACTAATATACTTTTTACATCTCTTGGTTCTTTTGCCAAACATGTGTTTGTATACTGTATGTACATTCTGACTAGTTTTGCCCACCAGTTCTCTGCGTTCTCAAAACCTTTGTTCCTTTTCCAACCTGACCCCTGCTGTGATAACACATTGCGTACTGTAGCTGCACCACTCACAATGGGAGCAGCACAGGCTAGCACGGTATAAGAATAGCCCGTTACTATTGGGTGTTCCATGCTGAAGGGCGCTTACACGGGCTGCGTATCATAGACTTTCACTAAACCAAATCCAGGCAGTCAGGTCAGTTAAATCTAGCTAGTGTCTATTTGGTTGGGTTCCCTCAGCATTATACTTTACATGGCTCCGTTATAACACTGGTGTTCTGTTGCTTAAATCTCCTCATCTCTTGTCAGTTTAGCTTAGTGTGGAGGCTCTTGCTGTGGCAGCCTTTTGGCTGAGTGTTCCTATTTAGCCTCTGTAGACCTAAAAAGGAGAGGAGAAAGTGGGAGTAAGGGACAAGTACTGGATTGAGTGCTCCAGTGAGAGAAGTCATGAATCCTAATGTTAATACTATACTAAACTCGATATACTTGCCAAATTAAGGCAGTCACATATACCAATGTAAATCAATGTGAGTGAAACCCAAACTTTTTTTCTCAATCAAAGGCAACATAGCATTCAAGTTGGAAAAGTTCTCACAAAGTCTTAAGGCATTTTTAAGGGGATTTCTTGTGACAGGGGTCAAGTAACAATTTTTTCCCCCAATGGTAAATTACATTGTAGTTGAGTGGTTAGTATGCACATACAATTATGTCATACGCCCAAAGCAGTGAATTATTTTTTTTACTTATTATTATTTGTTATTACTTATTATTATTTGTTAATTACTCACCAAAGTTTCTATATATATATATATATATATATATATATATATATATATACACATGTTCACATGACAACCCATCAGCCAGGAGGAATATTTGTGTGCCTTGATGGAATGTAGACGGATCATGAAAATAGTTTACCCTAAGTATAAATGTGTACAGTGTTCAAGTGTTCACCAAACAACGAAACTCAGCAATGATCTCATAATTGTCTGCATAGTGTAAGGTGTAGACACATCTGTGTGAAAGAGGGAGAGGGAGAGGGAGAGGAAGTTCACATTCATATGCTTAACCATTGCTGTAGCTTGAAAGATTGGATGAACACATGTCTGATGTCATACATATGTCAGACCCTCTTAAATCACTGTCTTCTGCTTCATCTACGTGCACACACGGCATCTATTGATGGATGTGTGTGTCCGTGTTTATGAGTGCGTGTGTTTCTGGCTTGTAGAGCCAAGGAGGATGGAGCCAAGGATGCAGAAAAGGTTTGTTCACTGGGTATTATTGCCTGTTTGCTTTTCTCTTTATGGGCCTTCCAATGCAGGCCGGGGGTAGTGGGTAAGCTTGTCACCCCGGGGCCCTGGTGCTGTTGGGACTTCAAAGCTGTTGGTAACCACAGGCTTAGGAATTCAACTTAACTTCCCCTCTCTCTCAAACTCACACATATGCACAAACAGAAACCCTAAAAGGCACATGCACACACAGAGAACTATACCTACAACAGGAATGGAGCGCTTGATACATGGGTGGTTTCTTAGTTGGGTAGGCAACGCTTGTTGACTGAATATATGAATATCGGCAACTTCACATTGTTTTAGTTTGTATTTTTGAACACGTGTATTATAATTATCTAGGCAGCATGAATGCAACAAAAAGAATGTTTCTATGTACTATCACAAATGCAACTAGTGGGTCGGTAACATTGAGTCTGATATTTGTGTTACATACTGCATGTTCTGTGTATGGGCCTAGCTGTCGGGGGCCAGACAAGGACAAAGGATTGCTGCAGCAGGAATCCCCTTGTTTGACAGTCAGTGAATGTTTGGAATCGCACATGATTCAACAGGGGAGGGGAGCTGGAGTTGAACATGAGAGTCACTTTGTCATTTCTGATAAATTAGAGGAAGCAAACTGCAGAGCGAGGCCAGGGAAATGGAAGGGGAAAAAGCAGTAAGAAAGGGGAAAAAAAATGTCTGTGATTGGAATATAGACTTTTGCTGAAAAGCGTTTGGCACAAAACGCCTGTTTAATGATTTGCGGCTTTGCTGCTATCAATTCACCATTTTCAGTTTCTTTATGTTTGCCTTTTGATTTTCTTCCCACTGTCTTGTGTGAACATTCAAACAAAAAAATAGCTGTAAGCTGATGGAATAATAAGAATATCAATATAAACCCCTGCAAAGTTTGATGAATATTTTTGCTTTTCTTAGGCACTACTTTCTTAATATTGCAGATGTCGTTTGAATAATGAATTGCAGAGACAGAATTTCTGAGTCCCTTTGCAGTCTCTACAAATCTGTCTTAGGAGTCTGACTACAGTACAATCAAAAGCTCATTTGTGTTGTACCATATTTCCATATTGACTCCAGCATTTCTTTTCAGAGTGGACAATTTTGTCAGATCATTTGACTATTCGTTTTAGAAGACTAAGGGTTCACTCTGAGAGAAAAAAAAACTTTGCCTACAGATTTGTTTGAGCCTAAGTCATCGTAAGATTAGCTTTGCACATTCACCAGGACACATACCCCATAGCTCAAAGTCAAAGTTGATGACCCAATTACCAAACCTTGGTCCCATCGAGGGGCTGTAGCTGTCAAGTGTATCACTTATCTGAGCATGCACGGTACGCATGGCGACACAGTGAATAGTTGTCAGAAACATCATCTCATTGTACAGCTGAGATGAGTTCACTGAAGAGAGACCTTTCTGTGTTATTTTACATGTACATAAATATCTGTGTGATGGCAGCTGAGTGATTCTGCCACACCGCTCCACTGCAGATGTCAGCATATGAAAACCTTTCCATTCTAACAGACAACACAAGCACGGAGCGAGGGCACAAATGTAAATCCGGTGAAAATTTGGTGATTAATGTCGTAACTGCTATCAATGATGTTGTGTCATTTTGGTAGCATCGTACTTTGAGGAGAGACCCGTCCGTTAAATCAAATCTCACACCCACTTGCAGAGTTTTTAAACATCTCTCATGCACATATGCTGACGCTAGGCTCTAACGCAGAATCATATGACGCATTTAGCCACAATGCTGTCAAGTTCAAGCAGGCACTTACTTACCATGTTTGTGTATTCACTTGACTCTGGGAGAAATGTAAGATAATACTGGTCATGGAGTGGCTGTTGCTGTGTTTCTGAGGTTGAAAGCTGGCCTGCTGTGGACTGAAGCAATGTGGAGCAGAAAAACAAGTTTACACTGTCATAACAGAACGGAACAAAGAGTTCGTGTTGTGTTTCCGTGCGGCCTGAAACCTATGAGAAACAACATGTAAGATACATTTGAGAGTGGTGGTGTTAGGCACAATTCTGAATGAACTCTCGCACTGAGAGCTAAAAGAATTAAGGCTTTTTTTAAAAGAAATATTATATTACTGAATCAGCTCGTTTTTTTCCAAATGTTCCAAACTTTGGACAGAAACATGTTTTGTAATGACCTAATACACACTTGGTCTTCCTCCAGCCCTTGACAAGCACATATATTATGTTTTCCGTTTTCCTCTCTGTTTCATTCACACATTAGATTACTGAATGCTTGTTTGCCTGTACCTGTGTTTGTTAATGTGTTATTGACCTTGTTCTGTTGACATTTGCGTAAAATAGTTTGTGTCCTCCATGTTAATCAGGTTTGCAAAAGGTGATACATAAATGGTCCTTTGGGATCTTTATTTACTTATGTGTATGACGGTGAGACAGAGCAACAGACCGCAAGGGCATGACATTAATGTGAGAGGCATGTCTTTCAATATATACAGGTCATTAGTAAACAAGAAGTGAGCAGAAGGGAGGTAAAAAAAGACGCTTACTACAGCAGGTAGGCAGACACACACAAATTGCAGAGCATTTATGATTTCAGACTTCAAATTTCTTTGTCTAAATTTATGGATTAAAATGCCTTTTTGAGATGAATATGATTCATCATTATTATTTCTTGTCTACGTTTTGTGAAGCTCAGCTTGATCCAGAGTAAAGAGTATCAAAGCAACGAACCACAGGCAAGTTTCTTTAATCGTGCCTGTCAAGAATTGGACAGAAGAAAATTCTTTTGTGAAAGTCAAGGGTTTATTGCACTTTAGAGAGTAGTTTACATCATGGTGAGCATGTGTATGCACTTTATGATGGAACCAGAAAAGATCTTCTCCCAGGTGAGAGTCGGCATATTTCACAAACTGGAGCACATAAACGTTGCATCAAGCATGTACTCCAAACTGAACACTGCTATGAAATCAGTGGGTAAAAAATCTATTATCTCAGAGATGATGTCACAATGAACAAGAGCTGGCATTAACTATTTGATGCAGGGTGGAGTCTCAAACTCCACTTTTACACATTGATATAATTAATTGTTGAAACAAAACAACTGCTTAGAGGAAATTAGCTTTGAATAGAATTACCTTGACCAATTTCCATTACAAAGTAATGCAAATGCTGGACGAATTATTGCCAAACACATGCGTTCAAACTGAGAAAAGACACAGTTTAAAACTTATGTGTTAACATTTACCCCAGCTAAACTCAGTGATGCTCCAGATGGTATCTGATCTCCACGAACTGATCCATGGAGGCATAAAATCATGCATCCTTGATTCTTTCTCCTCCAACAGCTGATGGAGACAAGACAAAAGGTCTCTGCTATCATACGCAGCAAACTCTAGCCATTCCCTTCCAGACACTGAGTGGTGACATTTTACCTTCATCAATCGGGGTTAAATTAGAAATTATGTCAGATGGAACGACACGGCGTCTGGTGTGTGAGTGTATGTGTGAATGTGAGCATCTGAGAGAAAAGAATGGGTTATTGGTGCTTAAGAAATACTCCACTATTGCATGCACATATGAGTGTGTGTCAGTCCGTTTGTGCTGATTAAAGGCAGTCAGGCCTCAGTGATCAGGCCTTTAAGTGTCCCTGCACTCCGAATGCCAAACACAACCATTCGTTCTTGGTGCAGCCAAGTGTGGAGATTGCAGCTAGACCACATTGGACAATCTTAAAGGCCTGCAGCTGTGCGTGGGCGTACGTCTTTTCCTATTTTGTTGTTGGCCTTTTATTTTTTTTTATTGACAATTCCGAGCAATCTAGATAGGAAACATTTGAGCAATTTTCTTTTTTTATCTATAACTGGCAATTTCCTGCATCTATAGTAAAACGGAGTCACACGCACTGAATGTGTGTCTGTGTCTGTGTGTTGCTTAAAGCGCTGTCATAGTCACTTAGAGTGTGTATATATATATATATATATATATATATATATATATAGATAGATAGATAGATAGATAGATAGATAGATAGATAGATAGATA
>JABUIW010000214.1:8855235-8874792 GCA_013363375.1 Menidia beryllina
AGATAGATAGATAGATAGATAGATAGATAGATAGATAGATAGATAGACCTGTCAACGGTGTGCTGGGATGACAGAGTCATTCCTGATGATTCAAATCTAAAAGGATGACCACACGGAATGCTTCGGTGCTTCTTTCTTCCAAGGCCTCTCTATGATCATTTGCTTCAGTCCCTCCAACTGTGGATGCTTGAATGAAGTGTCACTTATGGCACGACAAAGGATTCAACCTTTAAAGGTTGAGCGATGCTTAGGAGATGAATACTGACCTTTCTTGTGAATAATACACATGCTCTCACACATCCATTCTCAAATGTGCACAGAGAGTGAGAAGCAGTAAGAAGATTAGCAGAGCAAAATGGCAGATAGCAGTGTCCAACAGGATTACTGTACTCATCATCTCCAAAGATTTCTCAAACCCCAGCGATTAATTTCCCTCCACCTTTGTCTGTTCAGATGCATGGCACCAGACATTTGTCAAGGTGAAGGTAGCATGGCCCACACCCTGCAACTGACCATTTTTTTCATTTTTTTCTGCTCTACTTGTCTTTTGCTTAAAGGTGTTCAATTTCAACACCTGGAGGCAATGCCAAAGTGCAAAGCTTCGAGGAATGTGCTTGCTGATTATTTCAGAAGCCCCACAAGCTCCGGAGCCTATTTTGCTTTGTTTTCTGCTACCCGATTTTAATGTTTGTGGGCAGACACTTTCATTTAAACCTGAAATCGGGATAATATTTTGTTATCCACATCTGTTATGAAATTCCTGCATAATTTGTATTATGAATAGATCTTTTTTTAATTTTACATTTTGATCAATAACACATAAATGTGTTATTGCTTGAAGTATTTGACCCTGAGGTCTTATAGCTAGACACTCCAAACGTGAAAATCTCAGGAAAGCTCTGCCAAATGCTGGCGAGAGCATAATGAATACTAACTAATGAATACATAATAGCATCCATATTGTTGAAACAATATTTTCTTAATTGTGCCATGTATTGTGAATAACACAACCATTGGAAATTTTAAAGATAAAATACAAATGAGGAGATCTGAACATTGAACCCTTGTGTATCACAGCTTGTGTGTGTCTATCCATGGGGGGCTGGCTGGGGATGACAGCTCAATGCCATGGGTAATTGAGGTGTGTGGTATTGATGAGACCTATAGTCTAATGAGCTTTAGCCAATTAATCCATCGATTTACATGTAAATAGCTCCTGAAAGGTTACTGGCAGCAGCTGCCATCTGCATGCACTTACCATACTAATGTTGCTTTGAGTGACACATCAACACACATGCAGAAATTTACGGATGAGAGATGGAAAGCGTAGGAGAGAACGACATGGCTGCTTGATCATTGATAGATTGCGCTGCATCACATTATCAGCAAAAAAAAGGTGTTAATTACAATGCCACACATCAACCTTAAGTGCACACACCTTTTAATTATGACTCAAATATCGCACATCAAACACATCTCCGGGTTTGGTCATGTCATCAATGCAGTACACACACGCATTTATTATATATTTACATAACAAATCTTGTCTGAGTGATATATCACACCTTTACAATAATACAAATGAGAGAAAAAGTCAGTGATGACAGTTCTTTTCAACATCCCCTTCACTGCTACCCACAGATTTTTTGGTGTAAGGACTCAAAGGTACATGGCTAGAGTCATACGGTTGAGTTTAGATGTTTAAAATTACATAGTGAAGGTGAGATGACTGCGTACTTCCTGATTGAATACAGTTTAGAGCTCAGTGTTGGCAGTTCCAGTCATGTCTACAGCTACCCAAGGTTTTTTTTTTCTTTTTCAACCCAGCCGTCAAAATATGCAAAAAACAAATATCAAATAGTGTTCAGTCAGAATGAGTACCATAGTTTGACTTATTTTCTATTTCTGTCCATCTTATGAGTTTCATTTTTATTCAAGGATTCTTCAATGGACTGCATGAGGGTAGAAAGGCACACTTTTACAGACATTTTTAACTCTTTACATGGTAAGAGATCATCTGCTATGGCAATGGAAGGATTTCCATATTGGTTTCACAACTTCACAGAGGGTGAAATTACAGGCTCTTTCCAATCAAAAAGGAGTCAGAAGTTGTCCAACTGTCTTTAAGGTCAATATAAAGACTACATGTAATATATTTAGTGTACTTCATCTCAACAGTATTTCTATTTTCACATATATGGAATTGTCATTTTCCATCTTTGATGTTGATTTGCTGCAAAAAAAAAAGTTATTTGATACCTCTCAGCTAACTTCAAGGCTTGAGACTTTGAATTTCAAAGTATTTCAGTAAGTCCCCTTTACATGGTTAACAGTATGAAAATTAACAAGCCTGGTTCGAGCTTTGTGAAACAAGCCTCTCCTGCATGTGGATTGTGACGATGAGGTATCCAGAGAGTGTGATGTCACCTGCAGCGAGCACTTTGCTATGGTCTCATGGCATCTGTTTAAAACACTGAGAGTCTTTTACTGATGGCTGTCACAATGCTCTGAAGATGAAAAAGATTTTTGAGGGCCAGCCTGTGCATTTCATGCAGATCCAAGAGAGCCTGACCAGGTGTGCTCAACAGACAGTAAAAAGAAAAAAAAAACTGGTTGATCTACAGATCAATGAAAACAAGGAAAAATTTCCTATGCCTATAGAACCCATCTAAAGCTTGGAAGAGGCCCCGTACTAAAGAATTGATAGGGGACCACTGTAAAGCTGAAAACTGCATCTTTAAAACTAAAGTTGTGTGTTAGCTACTTGAATTTTGTTCCAATTAAGCTTGCTTTGTCGCCCTAATTTGAGGATTATATAGTGATGGATAAGTTACTCTGGTTCAAAGAATATGTATGTAGTAATTATTTCACCTAAAACAATGTGGTATACCAGCGATGTCGGTCAGGCACCGATCTAAGGTCTGCATTAATTACCAGAGCTCTTAGCTCAACTTATATCCTCAATAAATTGGTAGTGGAAAGAATGAGCTCCATCCTCATTTTTCATAGCCACGGTTGAGCTAATTATGTCTGTAAGTGATCCAGGCTTTGGAGTCTTTTTTTTTCTTTTCTATCTTTGCTCTTTGTGTTTGTGGCCACATGAGAATGAGAGCGACCATGTTCGCGGACATGTTTAAGAGGGTGTGTGTTTGCATGAGGATAACTTGCTTCAAAAAGCTTTGTGCATGTGTGTGCAGCCATGTGTGTGTTTGTGTTCACTTTCAGGCGTGGCAAGACAACAATTGGCACATTCTGAAAAATGCAACTTTCTAAACCGACGGTTACTGTTAAGTGAGATATGCTGTGTTATAATGATGCCATCTATCATCCCTTTCATGTCTTCATTTCTTTATCCCCTCACTCTTCCATCACTGTCTCTGTGGCCTCATTAATTTAGCCTGAACTATTTATGAGCCCATAAAAACAATAAGGAAAGAAAAGAAGGGTTTTACTGGCACAAAAGATACTTCTAATCCATGGGAGAATTTAGAAATTCTCTGGAATTGGAAAAAAATGCACCACATAACTTTCAGTTAATGGCAATTGCCCCCAGACATCTGGTTATCATTGTATTCATACAGTACATATATTTGTTCAAGTGCATTACAACTAATTTCGTCAGCTGATTACATGTGAAAGTTATGATTAATCATTTTACAGACATCAAAAACCAGACAACTAAAATATTGACACACGTATCAGTAATTTGACACTACACTTGACTGACTTTAATATTTGTTGATTAAAGGTTATAAGAGGTTTTAGAAAAAAAAAAGGTTTTATTGTGAAGTATTGTCAACTATTTTAGTTGTATTTTAATTTTATTTGGCTTAGAATATTAATAGATTAATTTATTGATTATTGATAATTATATGCCTAGGACATGCTTAAGACATATTTATTTTATTCTTTTATTGTTAAATTGAATAATTTTATAATGAACCCAGTTTTACTATTTTTATGCAACACATCTCACAATTAAATATGTTCTCAGCCATATCTTTTATCTAATTTAAATTTCTAGCACTCGATCAGTGCTGATAAATGAATGGCTTATTTTTTCATTTGTATACTTATTCTAAGTGGCATATTTCTCTTTTACACTGTTATGTGGTTGGATGTGCAAATGGTCTGATGATCCTAATTAAACTGCCAGAAGGAACTATAAATAAAATTACTGGCATTGGGCCTACTGATCCAAAGTCGGTTAAATAATCAGATCGTATTACTATGACAAGATGCTAGTGGGACATTGGATTCTAAATAATCTGTATTTTTAATTACTTCAACGCAAATTTTGTTTCATAGCTAACTTTCCATTAAATGGCAAGAGTTGCTTTTCTTTGACAAATGATGCACGCATTAAAAAGAAGAAAACTCAAAACCTAGTGTATAACTCTTTATATTCCAACAACGAGTAGTCCCTGTCAATGAATACATACACGTTTTTGTGGAGTTCCTAAAACCAGGGAACAGGGAACCATAATGGCCACAATTTGTCTTAAGATTCCTTTAAATTGCAGGATATCTGCTCTTACAGATGTCATTATGCTGTTCACCGCTTAATAAGAGAGGTTGAGGCGCAGTGAAAAATATACATGCCTATGGAATTTAATAAAATTATATCTAGCTTGTGTACAGGAAGATGGGGATTGGGTTTGGGAGTTGGGACAAGGCTATTAGTGGGCACAAACCACAGAAACACACCATGCTCTGGGATGAAGGATGTGCACACTGATGTATCTGGGACCGGAAACTTTGGTCCACGCCTCTGCTGTGATGGTGCTCTAATCAAATAAAACATTTCTCATTGCTGTTATGTTTATCTTCTGACAAAGACAGAATGTTTTCACTTCCAGATACAGCAGAACATGCAGCCACCTCCTTTATGGCATGTTTAGATTGTCATCATGCATTCAAGTTTTCACAAACCTACATCAAAGTTTAAATTCAGTCTGTGCTGAAACTGGAACATCCATGGTTACTCGTCAGGTCATATTTCAATAGGACACGGACAGATGAGTTGTCAGATATGAACGAAAACGACCACATAACTTAAAGTTTGCTGTAGTTGATTAAAACCTTTTGACAAATTATCAAATGATTTTAGCATCAACACTATGTCTTTCCGTCTGAGAGGGTTGCACTGTTGTACCTTCAACAGTTTTCTAAAGCATGTCTACATATTTCATAAACACAAAAACAAAGAAAAACAGTCCGTATAGATCCTGACCTTGCAGACATGTTATGTTTGCTTACATATATCCATCTCACGCCCCGCATCTGCCTGCAATGACAACTCTACACCAGGTTTCGTTTAAGTGATGGACTACCTTGAGTAGCCGTTACTGGGGAGCGCCGGGGTTATCACCCCGCTGTAGAGCGAAATACCATGTGTTTGCTCAGCAGGAGAACATTCCTGTTGGCCCCATGATTTCCTCAGGTCATTCATGCAGCCCTCATCCCCACTGTAATGGTATTGTACTGGGGCTCAGCTGCCCCGCCAGGCCCCCCACGCTTCAGCCTTTGGATTCCCTGACAGCACTGCCCTTCAGCTGCCTGTCAGCTAAGCCTGCGGTTGTTGATGGGAGAGTGGGAAGGACAGTCAAGATGGGCCGAGGCATGGGGGAAATGCTGTTTTCAGATCGTTTCAACTTTTTTCTTTTTTTTACGGTAAATTCTTCCATCGATTTAGAATTAAAGCACAAGCTTCCTCATTGCATTTCATACAAATTTCTTACCAAGACAAAGCACAAACATATGGTATCGCTGGCTTAGCCCCCCTTAGTTTCAATGGCACTGTATCAGTTGCAAGACAAACAAAAAAAAATCTCAATAGAATTCACAAAGGATGTTCTTTTTTTCACTGTATTACACAATAGATGATGTATACAGTAAAACATACATACATGAAGCCCCTGAGTCCAAACAGAAGAACATGGTGGCCTGAAGGAGGAGGGAAGACATCTGCCACCACTTATAAATTCAACAAAGAGTACACAGCACACATCACTTCTCAAAGCTTTTCTTTCTCTCTTCATTCTGTGAGTGTAAAAAGGGCTGTTCATCATTATTCAAGGACAGAGCTGATTAAAGGTGATTAAGCCCTGCCCATCCATCACTCTTGCCTTTCAGGCTGTCACTGGCCCCAGTGTTCAGGGGGACTCCAGCGTATGTATGTGTGCGTCTCTGTGTGTGGGAGACAAAGAAAAAAAAAAGAGACTGTCTGTCCAACCATGCAATTTTCCAAATATTCACTATTACACTAATTGCAAATAATTTCCCAAGTAGAAAAAAAAAACAATATACTTGTGCCTTAATCATGTTGCTTAATACTGAAATAATACATTTAAAAAAAATCAAATTGTGGTTTCAGTTTAAATGGGCCATGTCAGCTCATTCTTTAAAAGACTCTTTGGCAACCGTATGATGAATGTCCACTTTCTCTCTTGATGAATGACGACAGTGAGAGCCTTTTTTGCTCTTGCCATTCTTCATAACAACAACCCAAAGTAAGGCTAACCAGTGTTTCCAAAAAGGATGGAGAATTTCCTTTAATAAGACTTAACTGATTGGATGTTCTTCTGTTCTTATGGACAGTTTGTTGACACTGACAATGTCAACAAACTGTGGGGACTGTGGGAAAAGAGTAGCTTGACTAATTGTTCTGTTTGTGAATTTCCATGCAAATGACTGTGCATGCTCTGCCTTTATAGACTGGTTCACAAAAGCCATAAGAATAGGATTCGACTATTTAATACATACAACTCTGGCAACTGTTAAAAAGTAGCAGAAAATGATAACTTCTTTGTTTGTGACTCGTCTTGAAGCAGACCGCTGACGGACATTGTAATTCTCTACCTTTATTTAAGAGGGCGAGGGAAGTTTCACTGCAGGTTTTACAGAGTGTTGAGTTAGGTTTCATTAGCTGTGGTCAGACAGGAAGCTAGCGATGTCACAGACTACCCAGGATCAGATTTGCAATAAACTTCAATGTGTTCTGGCTCATACATGAGTATAGCAGACAAAAAGTAAAAGAAAAACTAATCCTTCACCTTTTTGAGTATGATTATGCAGTGTCTCTATTGTTTGAAAGCACTCTCAGACCTTTGCTTTCATCAAATCTTCTTGTTAACTTTATCACTTATTGCTCACACTATATTATTCATGATAACAAGGTGTAGACATATAACAAAATGCCAAAAGTGGACAGTTAGCACACATGTCTAAATATGCAACTTAAGTTTTTTTAGCTGATTGTAGAAGCATTCAAAAGTTAAAAAAAAAGTCAAGTGAATTTTAGGATTTAAATATCCTATGACCTTTTAAAACCTTGCATATGGTAGCAGAAAAATGTTCCAAGGATAAAAGGAGATTTTCTTTTTACAAGTAGTTTCTAGATAATATGCTTTCTAAAAGTTTTAAAATATTAATTTTTGCTAAGGCAAAGCTGATAAACTTTGCATTTGTGTCTTTATGTTTATTTTAATTTGTTTCCTGCATCTCCATGTTGGCCAAATAGAAGCTTTCCTGTCTTAATTTTTTGTCAGTAACTCTAATGACTCCATACACAGTCACATCCTGTTTTACAAAAATCCGAGGAAAGAAAAATGGTCAGTAGGGAGAGACTTAATAAAAGGTCTGTTTAGAGTATCGGTTTGTCTGTGTCCCTAAGAGGGTGTGAGACTGCAAGCAGAACATTGTGTATCTTCACCGAGGAGCAAGAATCTTATTGTTTAACTTTTGTGTCCTGCTGCAACATGCAGGGCCTTCTCTAACATTAGCTCAGCGGGGTGCCGTACTAGAAATACACTTTTGCTGAGCCTGCACTTTTCAAAGCGTCTGAGACACACCACAGCCAAACATTGTATTTACTTCACACTTGAGGCTCAAAGTCACCGGGATGGGGGTTTGGCAAACCTTATAGCTGACTTAGTGCTTTTTGAAGATATTATGTTAAGGTAAAATTTGTGTTTGTTTTCCTGTTTCTTTTGTTTTGTGTGGATCTGCTGCATATCCTTTTGTTGTTGGGTTTGCCTTTTTTTAGCAAATTCTTTTTACATTAACCGAGTCAATATCCAACAAACTATCCTGAACGGCATTTCTGATGTGAGGCAGAAAAGCAACGCAGGGCTTCAACAATCAGAGGCACCATGTTGCTGCATGGATCCACATTCCACATTGGTGTTTTAAACCTGCCAGTTGTTGCAATATTTCACCTATGACACCGCAGCTTTCCTTTTTCTATATTTACACTTTGCTTGAGAAGATTTAACATTATTTGTGTAATCAATTGACTTCATTTTAATATCCCTCTTCAGTGTTGTTTCACAAAGCGTTAATGGAACTCCTGCGATTTGTGGTTAAAAGTGTAAGATAATTCATATTCAAATTCAGGGTTTGTGCTGAATGGGTCCCCTAAAGCGTCTGTGATGAGTCAGGGATGACTCACACCTCCACTCGTGTTATGGAAATTACATGTTGTTCACATGGGGCTGAGTTTTTACACACCATGTACGTTTTATTAGATTACATTTAAAGTAGAACTCATTCTTAACGTGTCACATCGAAGCAATTTAACGCTAGTTAGCAGATAGCATTATTATTAAGAGCACACCTTACACGTATGCTCTACAGCTGCTGAGGGTGATGGTCAGAAAGGAGGAGCCAGAGGGAAGGTAGGGAGGAGGGGGTAAGGCGAGAGTCTTGATGTGTATTTGGATCGTGCCAGGATGTCTGGCCCTGTCTGTGGCTCACCTGCGCCGATCTGTCATCCACACACATACACACACATTGAACGCACATAAACATTTGCACCGACGCTAACTTAAAAAGCCTTTATACTTGGGTTCGGCTCAATCTTAGTATGGCATATCTTGATACACACACTATCCGTGTGTGTCACCAGAATTACAAGAAACAGATTTATAGAGAGGAATAAGTTTTTCTCAGTCTCAGCGTGACACAGGAACTCTCTGGTTTTCTCTCTCAGCAGCAACACATGGTGGGACACCCGTGGTGAGGTGTGTCATTTGCAGAGTGATTTAGTGCTGTTTTGCCCAAACCACCGCTGAGACACCTGCCCCAGGAATCCTACAGCACTCACACTGACACACACATTGATGCACAGAGATGCATGCACATGATGGACACATACTCAAAAAGTAGTTTAGCACCACCTCATGCATCAGCCCCCATTGCCTGGAGAGACCCTGTTTTGCTATTTCCGCAACACATTGCATGCCAGCTCTGAGCGGATCATGAACTAAAGTATTCAGTTATGGATTCCTGAATTTTCACGAGCCATGTAATACTTCGGAGGGGAAACGCAGTTCACCACTAATGACTTACCTAAAGATGTGTGATTTTGTGCTTTTTTTGGTGTAACGGTGCATGACATTACATGACATTACATGACATGTAAAACAAGAATAATTCTAATCTGTATAAATGTTTTTTTTAAAGTACAACACAGTTACGCATTAAATAATGAAAGGCAGCTACATTTGGGCCTAAACATAGTACATAGACATGTTACAGAATTCATTACATGTTTATAATTTTTGAGTCTATGAAGCATGGTGAAAATGTCTAACTATGTTTTCATGCCACATAGACCAAATCTTTCCAAGTCTAAACTTTAAAACATAAAAAATTCTGAAACCAACTGGAGGAAAACACAAGTTTTCACAAGGGGAGTTCAAGGTGTTGGACTATTACAAGGACTTTTTATATTAAGTAGACCCTAACACAGAAAAAAGAAAAAAAAAGTTATCTGTTTTTATCACATTCATGTCCATGGGCATCAGGGAATTCTACACAAGACCAGATCCAACTAATTCTGTATTTTACACTTTCCTGAATTGGCACAGGACTGTGTTCAGTTTGGAAACACCATTTATGCAATATAAGGCTACTCAGGGTATTATTTTCTAATTTTGGTATTTTTTGTAAATAGACCTTTACTTCCCTCACCAATACAAACCCTCTGTTTGTTGCTCTTTCAGAATAGGTTTCTTTCTTTCCTCTTTACTGCTCATCCCAACAAAAGAGAATGCAACCAAGCACCAAATCTGAATGGGCTAATTTCAATTCAGAGCAAATGAAACAGAAGAAGCTCCAACTTTGGCATGATATTGTAAACTTTGTCATCTTTTAGTTTAATGAAATCTTGATCAAATTAACTTTCATTGTCGGCAGCATTCAAGAGAAGCCACCCCAGACTCGTGCTACACAAATACATTTTGACATTACCACCTCTCAGAAATATGCTGTTCACCTCTAAGAGAAGTAATGAGACACAAATGAAGTATTTTGTGTATTGTGATTTAGTATGGTTTGCCAAACTGCAGCATGACTGTATAACGGTTATCTCATCAATATATGGAAGCAAAAACATCATGGGTACTTTTGGCTAAAGAAGCTGTTTTCTTTTCCAGCAACTTTGAACATCTGCTTTCCTCAAGTTTGATTTTTTTTTGTTTGCTTTATCTTTATTTTTATAAAATTATTTACAATAATATTTTACACAAGATGTCTTTTCAGGATATTTTCCTAATCCGCATAAACACTTAGAATGCAAACTAAAATTATGTTTATTGCAAAAGTATAATTTGAATGATAATACTCATGATAGATTTTGCTAACTCTCAGAGCAACAAATGAAAACCACATGTCACAATGTGGGATGGCTGGGCGCGGATGTTGCAATTTATTTTCTGAATGGAGGTATCTAAAGTCAACACAATTTTCAAATAACAGAAAACAATTGTGAATGTTGTGATTTCAGGAAACAGATACATAGTCAGAGATAATACTCCCCAGATGATGTTAACAGCAAAAAAGTAATAGCTTTATCACTGCGTTCTGTTGTGCCTCCAGCACTCATTGCCAACTGTGTGTTTCTCAATGAGAGTAACAGTTTCTACAAAGTGAAAAAATTCTATTTCACATTTTTTCAAGTTTAAAGAGAGCCTGGGAGAATTTTAACATATGGCAACAACTATCTTCTGTTGCTTATTTTTTTAGGTATGTGGGAGAATGCACATATTTGAGTGGTTTTTCCATCGCAGGTTTTTTTTTTGGCTCCTTGAATCCTTCAGTTCCCTTCAGGTTTTCCTGCTATGAAAAACGCTGCACTACAGTTCTCTGCAAAGCCATGAGAACTAAGAGCAACTTCTCACCATGCGAGCCTCAGTTTTTAAAAATCATTACAGATCAATCTGAATTATGACACTAAAGGGATGTAATGAAAGCGTTTGAAACTAACCAATAAAAAGCAGACTGAAAAATACACCTGATTGTGTTAAACAATAAAAGGCTCCCAAAGGTCAAATATGGTAAAAGTACTTTACCTCAATGTATTTAAACTACTTGATTGTATATCAAGAGGTTCAGATCTAAATAGTCATTTGTGTTTTGGCAGTCATATGCCTAACATTAACACTTGCTAGTATAAAGCAAAGTGGGCAAACAGGATTGGTTTTGAATTTGAGTGAGTGTGTTCTGTGTGTGTGAGGTCGTGTAAGTCCAGCCTCCATCTAGATGACCTATTTTCTCAGAAAGTTTAGAGTATGTCCTCACTGCCCCCAGTCAATAAAATTGTCCTGTGTTGCCCTCAAAAATGGAACTGCACTGCTATGCACAACCACACAAAAACAGGAACACACACACACCTGCTCCTAAAAAATGTCTATGGAGAAGGGAAGGTGAAAATTTTATCTTCATTCAATGCATTTTCGTATAGTTTTTTTGCTGTCCACGATTCAATAGAAATTTCTAAATCTTTCCATAATTATATCAGAAATGCTTTATTTTCATTTCAGGAGAAATTCTTGAAAGTATTTACTCATCAATGTTCCTCCTGTACTGAAAAGCTAGATTGCAGCATTCTTGTTAGGTGTGTTTCTACATCTAGTGAGGGTTCCCATTACATGAATTCAAAGCAATGCTTCTAAGCTTCTCTTCTTTTGAATCAAGCAACAGCTGTTTACATTTTATCCTGGCTCTACACAGGGGTTGTAAATCTGTCCGGACCTAACATCAATTCTCCCATGTTAAAATGGAAATAGAGGCTTGGTTGCCTCTGGCTACCATTGTCACACACGGGATCATAGGACAATGGTCCAGCTAGCTAAATCACTAAGATTACGACAGCTAGTGTCCTTGTGTGAAAGTGTATCCTGTGTACATGGCTGGTTATCAGTCCTGAAACATAATGGTGGTGTAAAGGATGAGTAAAGGCAAATGGATTTAAACTCTGGCTGCCTTGTGTTCTGTGTTTCCAGGGTCTCTAACGGTGGAATTTGCAAATGTGTGTGTGTGTGTGTGTCAGTATTGGGGAAAATGGGAGGGTATTTCGAGGTCAGTGTCACAGTGGCTGCAAACAAACAGACATGTATTGGTGTGTTGATTTTTGTAAATGTGGAGTTGTTACTATGCATGCACGTGTGTTCCTGAACATGCAGAGTGTGTTCCAGCTGGTGTGCTAGATGTCCTGGATATTCCGACTGACCTGGCTAATCTCTGGAGTGCGGAGTGCGTAGGAAGCCATAATTGCATCCTTGATGGATACAGCAGGGAGTTGTTCCATGCCTCTGTATGTGCAGGGTTTTTTGCACTACTCTGTTTTGTCCCAGTTTATTGTCCTTCACAAAAGCTTCACACTTAAACACAGAAGCACACACACAAAGTCAGACACTTGCTATTTTAATGAGATTGCTATTACCATTCAATTCTCAGTTAATTTAGTCTTAAGGACAGGCCCCACAGGTGGCATTCTTCAAAGAGGTCTATACCTAATTCTATATACAGTATTAAATATAGAAAAAGGTAGTCTCGGTTGAAGGCATGAAGAAGATAAATTAATATCTGATTTGAATAAAGGGCCAAACAAACAAAGTTTTCAGTAGTGTTAGTAGTGTAAAAGACTTACTATTTCATTTCTGGTCTGAGCCATCAAACAGGAAAATTATTTGGGTAGATCTGACATAACATCCCATATATCCCAAAAGATACAAGGATTCCTCATGAAGATGCCACTTTCTTCTGGGCAGTGGAGAAGAACCTTTGTGAATGTTTACTTCAGAATGTTGTTACATTTCCGTCCTGGAGGTTTGGACCACTGTTGGAGGCTTGCTACAAGTTAGGACTACTTCTTCTGCTGTGGTTGTGGTAGCTAAGACTGTGCAACATAGTCTTTACTGTCACCCTCTGGTGACACCACTCAACCTTCTTTTCCAGCTTTAAACTATTTTTGCTCCCGTGTAAACTAACTGAGTCATATGTCCTTTCCTTCCAAATTATTCTGATAAAGAATCTATTATAACATAGTAACCACTACATTCTCATTGAAAAAAAGTTCTGTGTTTAACTATATTTTGACTTAAAATCGTATATGTGAAGGTTGTTCTGATGCTACAACACAGCATCTAAGGAAAGAGTATATTCCAATGAACATCAGCTGTGTTGACTTTGCTAATTTCCTCTGCATGCATCTGTGCAAATAAAAATAGCGGAGGAAAGGAAAAATGCTTAAGCTAATACAGTGGAGTTAGCACACTATGACCACACTGCTTATATTGTGATTATGTGACATTAATCACAATAGCCAGTCTTCATTTCCTCCAAATAATTAAGTTCAATTTCAAACATCACTTCAAATGGATCAGGTTGTTTCTGGAAAAGAAACACTATTAACTCCAACATTATGGGTTGTTGTTTGCGTACACTTAAAGAAAAATGTGCTCACAAAAGTTGTTTCCCTCCCATGCTAAGATCTGAAGTGCTTAACCTTAAAAACATTTGTTGTGTTCTTTGCTTTCCTTTCTGCCATGATATAATTAATGGACACCATCTTCCTTTCCCTACTCTTCTGTTCCAACTCATCCCATTCTCTGGCTCTATCTGCCTTCATCTTCCTCTTTTATCCTTCTTTTAGACTCCTCATCATGCTGCTTTATCATGCAAAGCAGTCTTGGATCAGATTACTTCATTAGGCTTTTTCTGTGCCAGTTTGTGGACCCTCAAACACACTTTCACACACTCAGATGCCTACTCATGGAAACTTTCTTTTGCATTAAAAGGAAGACACGGTAGTGAATTGTGTGCACACACATAAAAAACAAGCCAAGAAAACAGGGCATTTAGGCAGTAGAAGCATCTCTCTCAGTATGTAAAGACAAACACTCTTGATTTGCAGGGTCTTTCCAGGTCATTAGCCTGCAGTTCATACTCAACATAAACAACTGCAGAATTTCGGCTCCAACTGAGAGCTTCTGAGGTCATATTGATAAAACTTCACACTGGGGTTTGACACTGACTTATATTTTAAGAATTCTGTGAAAGCAGCAAAAGAGTATACTGTTCGGCAGTGATAGGACTGTGTTATCTTTTTGCCTTTGAAAATCTGAATGGGAAAATAAAGATAACATTACGAATGTAAGTAGCAGTGACGGTGATTTCCCTTTTAGACTTGTCATTAGTCATTTGACTTAAATAAGAAAGAGAAAGATTAAATCATGCGCATGCTTTATATTTGTAAGATTCAATAAGCAATTTAGGCTGCAAGCTGGACCTCACAGCTCAGCACTTGTATCACACCACAGTAGACAGATTTTACTGTAGAGGTGAAGAGGTTTATAAGACTCGACTTTGATATCCAATTGAGTTGTTTTTCTGTGGAATTACATATTTCTTCTTGTGTCTGCCTTGCAGCGTTTGAAAACACCCACTAATTATGTTGCGTCCGTGTATATAATCTGTAGAGTGCACCCTGTAAATTTCAAGGCAGGCCTTTTTATGGTTGCCAGAGCTATGACTGTGACCAAATACTGGTACAGCTTTCTTAAAGATTTTATTTTTGCTTTAAAACTTTAAGAAAGACGAATGGAAACAAGGAAATGATGTACAGTATATCTCACTTAGAGTAACTACCTGATTCATGAAGCTACAGTGAGGTATTCTACTAAATGAAAATTTAACTAATTAGACTTGTGATGTTACATATGGTTACCAAATTTCACACGTGTGAGTGAAACATGGAAGAAATCAGAGGTATTAAGAGAATATTTACCTCACTTTTGATGTGTTGTCTTCAGTTTTTGCCGCACATGTAAACCATCAGCTGCAATTTCCTGTTTTGTGGCAAAACATCAAAACTCACAATCTTTGCTCCTTTTACAATTAACCATCAACACTGTCTCAAGATTTTCTGGACACAGTTTAGGTGGATGTGGTCAGCTCTAAGAAAGCATTTGTCAAAGCTAAAAGAATATAATTTCCTTTTGCCAGAAGTTGAAGCCATGACCTGATTTTTCTTTTTCTTTTAAATATGAAGATTCTGCAATTCGGGGCAAGTTGTTTAACTCTTAAATAATTACCAGCTGTTCATTCTTCCAGCTCATGCGATGCCAACTCAAGACTGAAGTGACCACAGTACAGTCATCCACAATTATGCCCTTAAAAGTGGAAAGCCTATTAAAACCCTTTCTCATGGTATATTTTCATTGGCTTAAGTGGCTCCTGCAATGTTTCAGAAAACTTAATTAAGTTTAGTTTGGGATTTAATGTGATGTATGGAGGATTCAGGGGCTCTGTGGTTCTAAATGTACGCTGTAACTTTTCTTCTCAGACCAGCGGGTACAAACATTGCATTTGCTTTATTTACTACTGTAATGAAGATTTATTCTGATATTTCTCCAGCGTGATGAGTATTGCCAATGGCACAATAATTGTGCTTAAAAGAGATTCAATATATGGTAATTTGGTCCAAGACAAAGGCCAACAACTTTGATTATTTGTCTAATTCATACATCTGACAAAAGTAAAATAATGTAACTGCATTACTAATAAATTAGCTTCAACAAATTGATTGTAATTCAGCATAATGGATGTCTGGACTGCTCTGTTTATGGATTAATGTCTTTATGTATTAGTCTTCAGTGTCTTAATGTGATTTTTCTTTTCAGGATATGTATACTTGTCAATTTAAAAGAAACCCTAGCATAATTTAATTGCTGTTGATATTCATGATTTTTGGTAATTTAAATCAGAATTTTTCCTCTAGTGGTACATCTAATTATTATGTACAGCAGGTAAAAAAATAAAAGGAAAAACTCTTTTAAAAGCATTACGGTCTCATAATAGGCTTTGACTTTTTTCTGATTTCTGTAACTTGTTACTAGTTGGCCCCAAGAGGGATTTTAAGGCTGGGGGCAAGATGTTTAGTGTTGCCATGTTTCCAGTAACATAACAAGTGGCTCCGGATAAGGCTCCCAGCCAAATGTCTGAGCTGTCAAAGTAAAGAAGTTTTCCATTTCAAAGAGAGCTATACCAATTAAGGAGAGAAGAATAGAGCAGAAAAGAGGTGGAAGAGGGAGGACATGACGAGAGGGAGGTGGAGACAGAGGGAAATGGAAGAGGAGGAGAGAGGGAGTGAAAGTCAATGCAACCCTGTGGGGTTGAAAGAGAGAGGAGGCGGCGGAGGTATGGAAACAGGAAATCAGTTGTTGGGTTGGTATTTTGCTTTGGCTCAGGTTGCGTTAGGGCTGAACCTCCTGTGTGTGAAGATCTGGAGGCTGTGGCTTCAAGGCTGAAGCTTTGGCTCAGGCAGACCAACAGGGGTTCAGGGACAGAGATGCTTCCCCTGTGAGACATCAATCAATTTTTCAAGAAATGACAGGGATCAGGAGTCCGTTGACATAAATCATATTACAAACTGAGTGTATTGGTGTTTTGCCAATTATTGCTGGTCATTTTATTATAAACTTATCAAGTTTTTTTTTATGAGGTTGTAAATATCTAAAGGATAGGACAGGAAAGGACAGACAGAGTTTTTTTGTCAACTATCACGGCTAGTATTTCTAGATGGCCAACGGAACTAGTATGTTGCACTTCAATTAAAAAAAGATGAAAAATTGCAGTGGGTAATGCATTCAGAAAGGTAATTAGGCCATTTCAGCAGACACATGGACAACTGAGTGCATTTCAGTTGTATTGTATCGACGTTTCTATATATATCACATATACATATATCAGAAAGTCCAGTCAATAAAGTAAATAAATGAGAAAAAACAAAACAGTTGAACAGTGAAATATCTCTGCTTTGGATTAGATCATCAGCAACATGTCAAAGAAAGAGAAGCCCCGTGTGATCAGAAAGGCACCCAGCAGTGTTGTTAATTATTGATGATGGTTTCCTGTGACCTAAGCTATTGATCGAGCAAATCGCAGTCCCACTTACAACCGTATCATGTGACTGCTGCAGCTCTACATGTGTGTATGTGTAAATGAGTGAAGCGATTGTGTTACAGCTGCCATTATGTCACAGACATCGTCCTATGTGCCCATGAGCGTGTCAGTATTTTCAATAACTTCAGCGGCAGTGGCAGCTCTTATGTGTTTGTGTGTGTGTGAGTGGACCAGTGCAGACATGCTTGTTCCTATTGTTACCATTGATTCGAGAATTAGTCAAGATTACTCATGACGCAAAACTTTCCTGTTTTTCATCCTTAAAGATTTCTTACTTTTGTTCAGGACGTTTATATTTTACAAAATGTTCTTTGTGTTTAACGTAACGTAAATCTGACGTTATTTAGTCAAGGTTTAGGTTCTTCTAACAGGCCATGTCCCTCCACCTTCTGAAAATTATTTATCTTTCTTAACTAAACTTTTTTTATATCTGCTTGAAAATAACTTTGGGATGATTCATGTGGCTGTCATTTGGTGTTTCAACAACAAGAGTTATGCAAATTGGAATTCTCTCACACCTTTTGATTAATCACAAATTACTTCACAGTCAACACGCAAAAATGCACACACACTGCTCTCCACTTATACCTCTAAACACACTGATGTCAGTTTAGCACATCTTGGCTCTCCTTGGGATGAGTTAACCTCCGGAAAGTCAAATCTGATTTTACCATCAGTCCCTGTCAGAGCTGCTTTCTACTCTGGCAGAGATAGAGGGAACAAACTGGGCTGTTATTATCCTTTTCCAGCAGTTGTAAAAGTAGTTATGGGGTTGTGGTCAAGAAAATACAACATATCACTATACTGTCACATGAAAACCTCATACTGTAAATACTGCTTTGGTTATTAACTTTCACAGTACATTGAGGGTTTATGAGATACTCTCTGTATTTGATAAGTTTTGAGTCTGTGTTTTTCATTGAAAAGTATCTTTATATTTTCAACTTTCAAGAGGGAACTATCCTATTTTCCCATTGTGTTGACTTGTCAGCGATTCAATAAAGCGTAACAAAATAGGAGGGTCTTTAATCAGTTGCAGAGGGATGATGGTCATACAAGAGGACTGGCCATATTTTTCATTATTCTAATGTCAAGAATGTAGTGCAGCCAAAAAATAAATAAATAAGTATATGAATATATAGTTACAGACTAATACTGCTTCTCTGTCTGCCTGTATTTCTGGATATATCTGTCATTCTGTCATGCAATGGTAAACTCACAGACAATCTTACTGATTACATCAACATGTGCGGTTTTGTGTTATTCTGTAAATGAAACTGAATTTACACTCCCATAATCTCAAAAAGGATGCCAAGATAACTCTGCTATATCATGTTGTCACTTTGGCTGCTGACTTGGTGCTCTTCAAAGATGACGAAGGATCCTATATAGCTATATTCCTGGGATTTGATTTATTGATACATCTAATTTTAAAAATTCTTTGAAGGATTTAGTAAGCCACCTTGAGACATTTTGATAATACTTCTGGGTATATTTAGTATTCTACAAGAACTCGTCATTGTTTGTCTGTGACAAAGTTAGAATGGAATAGAATAAATCAACATGTGTGCAATTTGTATTGAAGCCTTTTACTTATTTTCCAGTGTAATGTGCTCCATCAAAGGACAGCAAAGTACAAACTGCCAATATAAATGGCTTTGTGGTTGGCTTCCAGCTAGCAGCCACCAATCAGAAGCCTACTTAAGCTGCTGTCTTTGCGCAGTGTTATTGATGGGGGGCTGTCAATGTGATACATACACACCATTTTGGTTTGTATATTATGTATTCATAATGTAGGAGAAGAGTGTTTCCTAACCAAAGAAAGATACAACTTTGAGGGACCATCCATGACTTTGAGAAGAACTAGCTATGTCATCCGTCTTTTCTGTGGCTAATATGCCTCTGACATCGAGTTCAGTTAACTTAATTAAACATGACTGATACTACTTAACTGAAGTCAATATGACAAATTTCTGGTACAATAAATGGCCTTCATTTACATCAACATTTAGCTTTTATCCTAAGTGACCTACACATGAGTAACAACATTCAAGCTTCAGTGAATCAAAACAACCCAGGTGTAAGGATTAAGAAGCAAATCTATTTAAAGAAGGGAGTGCAAGACGGATAAGT
Organism: Menidia beryllina; assembly: GCA_013363375.1. Lineage (NCBI taxonomy): Eukaryota > Metazoa > Chordata > Actinopteri > Atheriniformes > Atherinopsidae > Menidia > Menidia beryllina. Next base: position 8,874,619 of record JABUIW010000214.1, read on the forward strand.
ATAGAAGTGCAAATTAGTTTTCAGTTTGGTGTTGTCAGGGTGTTCGGAGTTGTAGACAGGATGTGTTCTGAGAAGAGATATGTCTTCAAGAGATTTGCGAGGATAGACAGGAATGCCCCTATTCGTATATCATTTGGTAGCTCATTCAACCATCAACACACTCCAGACTATGAA
>JABUIW010000214.1:8884792-8905480 GCA_013363375.1 Menidia beryllina
GTATATCGTTTAGATACCTTTCTTTTTAAAAACTGCTTGTATTCCACAATTCGAAGTTCGTAAGTGAGGTTGTATGTTAGAATAAGCCCTCCTTTAACTCCAAAACAGTGTTTGATTTCAAATGGAAGGTCAGGAAGACGAAATTCCTCCCCTCTTTTCTACAAAGCTTAATTCTCCTTTACTCTTTGTCCAACAGGACCTCCCTCAGCACCTCGGAATGTGATCTCTTCCATCAATGAGACCTCAGTCATCCTGGAATGGAGCTGGCCAGAGGACAGCGGAGGACGCAGAGATGTCACCTTTACCGTCCTCTGCAAGCGTTGCCGGGGTGTGGCGGGGAACGGCAGCAGCGGCGGGACCCAGCGCTGCGAGCCCTGCAGAAGCAACGTGCGCTTTCTGCCAAGAGCCACGGGACTCCACAACACCACAGTGACCGTGGGGGATTTGTTAGCCCACACAAACTACACCTTCGAGATTGAGGCACAGAATGGCGTGTCGGCACTGGCGCCCAAGATGAGACAGTACGCCGCCGTCACCATCACTACGAACCAAGCAGGTGAGATGATGCAGCAGATGAGGGAATAAACACAGGCAGGCTTTCGGATGAACAAGTAGACAAACAATAATTTACTGATAAATACATTTAATTTTGTCATGTAGTTTTGTTTCTCAACTTGAACTCAGAGGAAAATAGACCTTTATGAATCATCATTGTTTACTTTGTCACTTTTGATGTCTGCAACTTTATAAGTCTAAATAATATTTTGACACAAATATGTGCTGAACCCATTTCCAACAAAATACAACTCGGCTCCCTTAATGAAATATTGCCATTAATTACAGCCCCAATAACAAAAACGTCTGAAGTTATGTAAAACATAGTTAAAACAGAATAAAGCAACTTACAAAGACTTAAGATATTTGATGGCAATAGAAAAAAAGAAAACACAAAAAAATAAAGTTAGATTACTCTAGAAATATATGATACATAAAGTCAGATATGTGGTTCAAATGTATTTCAAAGGTGAATCAACCCGTGGTGTTGAGATTTCAGGCATGAACCGGAATAACCCCAGTTTAAATCTGGCTTTGGAAACTAGTTTGATCTTTCACTCCATTATTTCTCACAACTTTGGCTAATCCAGACATGGAATGACCCAGATGTTTTTCAAATGCTCAAGCAATGATTAACAATTGTTCCAATGTTTTGGACAAGAAAGTCCACATATTGGATCTTTAGTAGCATTTATAAGGTGTAATATATCTTTAGATGTAGTTTGGTGTTGTGATATTTCACTATAAGAATAGAACTGTATATACAGACTGTATGTCTGATAAAAGTGTGTAAAACCCGTTTCACAGACGTGTGAAATGAACAGTGCAACATCTGCCTAACAATCTGATGATACACACATTGCCCTCTCTTTCTACATAATTTTATCATATAATGTACGAGCTCCAAACATATGCACTCCAGCCATCAGCTCTGGACATTTACAAGCCGATCCCAGGCCGCTGTTCTCTTGTTTAACGACTGGGATCGGATGACGTCCTTTTTTTGCAAAAGAAATATGTCCTCCTTTTAACAGACTTTCTTAACGTGGGGATGGCCTCCTAAGGCTCCCATCAATCCCTTTATACAAATATCCCTCCTCACATCCAGTTCTTAGAAGAATAAAGAGGCAAAGAGAAGAAGTGTTGTGAAACTCCAACAGTAAAATAAATCTAGCTGTGGTATAAAGTGCCAAACCTCAGCAATCCCTGACTTGAGCAAGGAATGCATAAAGGTCTAGCTCTAGTTCATCAACTTAAATTTCCTTTCTCTTTCCGTCCACTCCTTCAGTACACAATTTGCCTTTGTATTTAGTGTCTACAGTCCAACCTTTTTCAGCTCACTATTTTTGGATTTCTCTCATCTGTTTTTTGTTTTATTTTTTTGGTGGTATCTCTTTGCCGGGAGTCTTTTTCCCCCTACCTGTCCCTTTTGACAGCCAAACCACAGAATTATTCTCCTCAAATGTATGCTTTTCTCCATGTCTCCTCGTGGTCTTTTTTACTTCCAAGCCTTAAACTTTGATTTATCACTCGGTTGTTAGTTTTTGCCGAGACTGAAAAAATGTACATTTTTTTCAAAAGTTCTCATCCAGCAAGATCGTACTCCCTCATGTAGTTGATGAGAGTTAAATGGCAGAAGCTATGATTCAAGGTTACATAGACGTCTGATGTTTTCAGACTAGAAGTGTTCCATGACTTTGTTTCTGTTATTTTTGGAACAAATTAGTTGTTTTAGCACAGAACAACTAGAACTTCTTGTTAGCACATGCAACTTGGTTGGTGATGCAACTCAGGCAAAAAGAAGAAAAAAATAGGTGAGGTGAGGTGAGGTTATTCCCCTAGTACAAACTCTCAATGAAAAATATGCAACAATAATGGATTTTGGTTGAACTGATCAGGCTCGCTATGCCAACTGTACAGTCTGCACAGAAACATTTTTTTTTCAGTCCATGTGGACTTCTGAAAATATTTAGAAAAGTACCTCACAGAGTTTGGCAGGCAGATGACACAATTTTTATTACATCTTTGTTAAACAATGCCTATGACCTCTAGAGGGTAGACTGCTCGAATCCACTCTACAGCAGGTAAATGGATGCACATGTTCTCCCTCTAAAATGGGACGATTTGAGCAGAACAGACGATCTGAAATCAGATGATGAAATGTAGAGCATTTCAACTAAAGAAACATTTTGTAAGTGGCCATGAGGCGGACCTCCACACCTCTGTGAGTTATGAGAGAGCTAAGAGGATGGAAATTAGACAGATGGAGTTAAATAAAGATTTATGTATCTAGATGCTGTCTCAGTTGGTATGCTTGAGTGACAAGTAAAAGCATTTACTCTGTGAAAGACAACTGCCTCTGATGGCACAGTCCCCAGTCTATTATAATGAAATATTGTGTAGTGGTACCTGTCACACCTGCACATTTTATATTTACGTATTTGGTGTTGTGTGTATCTTCCTTAAGATTTTATGTATGCAGCAACTCACTGAAAGATATATCAAACTTTCCTTTTCAACATTCTTCACTTTGAATGCTTTGACAGACTGTCTGTGCTAATGTTACTTTGCTCGAAAGAAAAAAAAACTATATATTGCATTATTTAGTCTGTGTTGGCACAGTTGGGCTGTAGTATAAGTGACAGATTAAAGACACGACCGTGTTTAGGTATTTTCAAGTATTCAAATTGGAACGAGGAGAAACTATTTTGTTTGTGTACACAGGAACATTTAGACTGACAGTAAGAATAGACAAATAATTCATTGCTGTGGGGATGAAAAGGATAAAGGTCAGTGTGGAAAGAAAAAGATACAAATGAGATAGTTAAGCCAGTTTTCTAATCTGTACAGTTAGTTGGACGGATTCTGTCTATGATCTGAATATATATTAGATTTTAAGGAGGCTTATCACCATTGAAAGGACTTTCTGTGCTCTGAATATTGAAACGCATCTTAATATTTTAATGATAAGAACAGATGGATCCGAGTCTTCTGTGTCACAGATCCACATAGACACACGGACAGACAAGCACACCTACATAAAGCCACAAAACACACACTGCACCCTCTGTCCTCGGCAGACACACTCACAGTCATCTCGCTCTTCAACAAATATCTCAGCCTGCAGCTGCACACCCTCCATCAGCCCTCAGAGTTTACAAGGATTAGGTATGTCAGTGCACCAGCCCCACCCGTTGACACTTTTTTCTCAAAACACATGCACACAGATACACACATATATAGATGCCAAAGCTGTTAAAAGCTGGATTAAGTGTGTCCCTGGGAAGGAGCAGTGTGTCCTGGCTGTGCTGTCAAGGTGCTGTCAAGTGGTTTCTTCTCTTCTCCTCTGCCCTCCACTTACAGTCATGACTATGCTAACATCACAGTAACATTGATCCACAGTCGTTCCATGTGCAATTACAACCGAACTTCGCCAAGTGAAAATCCAATTTCAGCTGACTTATTCAATTTTAAGATATCACGATAAGGCCGATGACAGAATTCTTTTCTTCTTCCAATCGGAATAATCTTTTCAGTCACTAAACAGCCTTTTTAAACGCCATTGTTCTAACAGTGTCAACAATGACTCCCAGCAGTGCGCCGGCATCATATGGAATACTTAGGAAAGTTTTCAACAGCTGCATCATGTTCCTCAAAGCACAAGTGAACGCTGCAGTTGGTCATTTTTAAGGTCATTCCACCCGCTCTGCTGTGTCAGTTTTACAGTTCTGCCTTCGACAGAAAACGGAGAGTGACAGCAAATTAAGTGCTCGACGATAGACATGAAGAGAAAGATAGGAGGGAGAGCATGAAGAAAACAGGGAGGAGAGGAACTTGAAGCTGCCTCCAAGCGACCCAGACTCAGTAAATCATTACCACCATAAACCACAGAGCCAATAAAAAGCACAACCTCACCCCACTGTCAGAGCCAGAGAGGGAGGAGGAGGGCAGGAGGGTAGCAGGGGGTATAGAAACAGATTTTACCCATCTGGATTCATTACAGGAGAAAAAATAACTTCCCGTGGAAATACACACTAGCGTATGCACACATACTCAGACGCATTCTGTAGCCATATAATCATAATCAAGAAAGGCTTGAACATTTCAAAGACAAACATGTTTTTTCCTGTGGTCTAATAAAATTAAAAGTCGATGCCTCAGATGCTGACTTGGCCCCGGAGCTGCCTGGCAATTAGAGAGCAGTAAAAATGGGAAATAAGAAAGGGAGTGAAGAGAAAGAGAGAGTCACCAAATGAAGGAGAGGAGTATGGCTCCATGGAAGGAGAGATGTGCTGTATTACTAGATTGGGACCATGTGAATGCCTTGAGGCAAAACCAAGCACAGATGAGGATTGGTAAGGAAGATTGGCAACAGTGAAAGCAAGTGACCAAGGGATAGGGGCATTAAAGAATAACAAGGTCAAGAGTGTTTCAACTTTAAAATAAAGTTTGAATGAAAGAAACAGTAAATCCCCCTAACATGAAAATCTTCTCCTTACATTATAAGCAATCTTAAATGCCCATAATGTTCTTTTTGGTCTGTTTCATAATCAGAAGATAAATATTGTGATATTGAATCGATTTCATTGAATGTGCCATTGAAAAACTTCCCGAGTTTCTCTTACATAAAGTGATGTTAAAAGTCAGTGCTTCAATCATTTTAAAGTGAGTTTATATTTATGAGGGACTAATGTTTATCTCCTCTAAAATCAGACTATAAGAGTTCACTTTAAGAGTTTCTATAAATGTTTCTTTTTCTTAAAATGCATGCTGTAATTCAGGCTATAAATAAAACATAAAAACTGGGAAGACCTTGAAAATATAGATAAGAGAAAAGTACGGAAAGTATGTTTTGTGAAAGTTCCACTGAGGTGGAGACTTCTGCCTGAGGGTATGAGATAAGTTTTGAAATGTGAAAGATTCGACAAAATAAAAACCTATTGAACATTTCCTTATTCCAAAGTGATATGTGGGGGGTGATATACATTGCATTACAATAGTTTTTTTATTTTGATGTTTTCTTAGAATTGTTATTTTCTATTTTAATTCTTGCTGTGTCATAGTTTCTAATTTGCTATGTTTTGACTGGGTAACTGGAAAAAGGGTTGGTTAAAAAACAAATATGCAAATAACAAATCTCAAATAAACTCAAATTTTGGGTTTATAAAAAAATGTCACCATTTTACTTTTTGTGGGTTGAAAATCAGTACTTTCAATATTGCTTGCATTTAGGGTTATTGGGTCACAGTTTGGGTCGGTATTGGATTTATTTAGGATTTTGTGTGCATGGGAGCACTGGTATTATAGATCAGGGTCTTGGTCCTGTCAGAACCCTGAGCCAGAACCAATAACACGACCCCACCAAGCAGCAAACTGAATTAGGCTAACAGGAACTATAGATAATTTCCAAGATTCAACACCAGGGACTGAACTTCCACTGAACCTTACTTTAACAGAATGTTCTCACTCCTTCTTTCTCTCTGTGGCTGCAGCTCCCTCTCCAGTGTCAGTGATACGGAAGGAGAAGACATCTCGAAACAGTGTTTCCCTGTCCTGGCAGGAACCAGAAAGACCAAACGGTATCATCCTCGACTACGAGATCAAGTATTACGAAAAGGTTGGTGAGCAAAACCTCACTAAATGGCATCAAAAACTAGCTCATGTTGAAAGAATTCAGAATTTAAGAATAATTATATTTGCTTCTCCTGCCAGTAAAATTGTTTATTGCAACGTAAGTATTGTAAACAGTTACCATAGTGAGCATTAGCTGGTGAGTTTAGACTCACTAGTAGGCGAATACAGCTGATTTAATGTCTTCAAAGGATTTATTACAGGGAAATGGATATTGATATCAAAGATTACCGAATATTCTCCATTAGGAAAGTACATGGGAACAAGCCCCTTTTCACTTGAATTTTCCGCATTTAGGCAATCAATGTGTCTATTAAATATTTTCGTTTCACCCTATGATGTTTTAATATTAATAACAATGACATCAAAATAAAGATAACACTCTTGGATTTGAGTCTTTTCTCAAACACCTTTAGAAATGTATGCTCCTCTGAAGCGTCTTACTTTTTGATAGTTTATTTTTCATTTATATTTGATACTTGTGTGGGAGTGTTAGAGGCTGGTAGACTGCTTCTTGATCAAGAAGATTTTGATGTTGGTCATTTTCCTGCACACTAACTGATGATACTTAAGGATTAACCAGCAGACACACCACTTGGATGTGTCGGTGCATTGCCCGGCAATATTTCCGTTTTACGTGTATAGAAAATTGTCTTAGTGACACATCTGTAACCAAGAAGCCTTTTTTTCTTTTTTTACTGAAGTAATACGAAATCAGTCTGTTTTTCTAAGTACTGAATATAAAGAAACACATATCTTTATTGTTCTTTTTAAAATTATTTTTCTTAAATTCTTCATATTATTACCCTCGATCTCCTTTCCCCATTTTTCCTTCTATCTCTCGTTCTGTTTTCCTTCACAGTTAGCTCCTTAATGGAGACAAGTTAGACGTCAGACAGTGAATGTGTCTAACGGGTCGGTCATTCCTCTTTGAAGAAAATTAGTGCAGAATGAATTATGGTGGCTTTCAGCACCAATGCTGCACTACGGTTGACATTTGATGGTGAAATTAGGCGTGGATGAAAGTTTAATCACTCTGGCTGAATCACTGTCAATGTATATGCATGCACATGCACAAGTATGAGTGTGCCCCAGATCAGTTTGCTTGAATACCAACACTGGCCTCTAATCTCTTGATTAGTAGGCTGACAGGAGCTGTTTCCTCTCTAAACTCTGGTCTTTGCTCAGCCATCCTTAACTAAGATGTGAAAACAAGGCTGGAAGCACAGTGAGAAGGGGGCCAGTTAAAGAGTGATACTGGGTCAGTACTCACTGCTGGTCTAATTTTCAGCAGTGTCTGTCCAAATTCACAAGCATGCTTATTACATATTACATTATAATTATGAAAGGGCAGAAAGTATAGATTATGTGTGAATTAAGGACCTATGGGCATTTTGTCTTCTTCTTGGGGAGTGTCTTCCAGTGAATACAAAACACATAGCTTTGCAGATGACAACGTGGGCAAAATTCCTCATATCAACACAAAGCAGGAGGCTGTTTTGTAGCAGATACAGTAGAGGCACGCTGACGACCACTACACTCCCAAGGAATAAGACCTGTCTATAGATGCGCAAATACTTGAGCAAAAGAAATTCCCCACACAAAGAGGAAGAGATTAGCAGAGATGCATAGACAAGCACAGACATATTTATGTGTGCTTTTAATCAAAATTGAAAATCAAAGCACAAAAATAGAGGACAAAGACGAAAAGACTTACTTTTCAAACAAAGGAATGTTCATATTGTTTTCATATAGTAATAGTATAGAAATTGTCAATAATCTGACTCTGATCTGCTTCACTGAAGAAAATTACCAATATCCAATTACCTGTCATAGTTAAGACAACAAACCAATTTTCAATTGGGATGGTTATGTTGTAAGACTACAGCTTTTCTTTTGGGGTTCTGTTGGGCCAGGGATTATTTTGTGAAAGGTGTAGAATACAGAGAAGTTTGAGAGGGATATTTTGACAGTGACTTATTCAGCCCTCTTTCACTCTTAGCGCCTCGCATACACACACTTGGGCAAGAACCCTTGGCATCACATTTTAAAGCAGTACCCCTCTGGCATTCAACCAAGCATCGCTTTGTGACATGTTTTAATTTCTAAAATTGCTCCCACCCGTGCAAACTGTACTTCCATGTCTCGCAGTCATGAAACCAAGGGCTCAAATGTCTAAAGCCAAGGGCTGTTCATTTCCTATCCAATATATGGGAACAGTTACAAAAGGTTTGGTGATATTCTTGGGAATTCCCAACCAAAAAGCTTCCCAGATGAAGAGAGGTGTTTCATCTTCTGGAATTCTATAAGATCTGTATGATCTTCCTGTCGCTCAAACTAGCTAAAGGGGGTCTGCAGCAGATAAGGTGTTTCCAAGTGCACTTTGTAGAAACAAAATTTGTGGGAGTACACTTTGCTGATTTTCAGCATGTTTTATCATCCTCATCTCAAGGACTAAGAGAGAGCTTCAAAACCACTTTAGTTTAAGCTGTTTATTTAGTGGTAGACAAGAAGGAACGCTTGCTGAAACAGTATATTTCTTTGACTTCTCTTGCACATATTCAAGCTGTTTGCTTGTGCTATACCTGTTATAATTTGCCACAGCTTTGTTTACACAAGGAAAAGCACAACAATGAGGCACGGTTAAAAAGATATATATATATATATATATAGGATCATGAGTTGCACCTGTGTGTGATTTTTGGGTCTTACATGGTGTCCTTTTCAATAAATAGTCACAAGCGGCTTAATATTTACAGTTAGGATGAAAAGGTGTTCCAACTCAGGCATGGTGTCTCAGTTTTCTCCACACACACACACACACACACACATACCAGATTAAAAAGCTTTGTGACCATAAAAACGGTGATCCACCCTATTAATGGGTGTGGAGTTTTCTTTGGATCCTGACGTGTGTTGGGGTGTACATGAGTACAAGTGCTGTAGCCGTTGCCTTTTCAAATAAGCGTCTGCTAAAATCTGGACCTATAAAGCAAGTACTTGACAGGGGCTGGACATGGTGTGGCCTTAAATAGTTTTTATGAGTTTGCCGACATTGCAAAAACACGCAGCCCATTTTCCGGATTGTTGAAGTCATCTCTAATAGGTTTTCATTAAGATTTAAGATTTGCTTCATGGCTTTTCCCCCCTTTGCTCAACTGTAAAGGGGAAAAAAGAACTAGGTCACTAAGACTGGTGTTTTCGGTCATGTGTGGGGAATGTTCTGGTATGGCAATCCCTATTCTGAACATTTCGAGGTGACTATGAGGTAGAGTTTGAGAAACTCAGCATGTGGTGCACATTATTGTCTACTTTATTGATCATTTCTTTTGTGTTGCAACTGGATACATTTAGAAGTGAAAAATTGTGCCTTGTCACTGTTTTTTATTTTCATTCTCCTACATTTTCATTAGGTCTCATCATGTCTCCTGGAAAACTCTAGATCACTCTTTTATAACTTGTTTCTCTTTACATTCTTTTTTTCCAACCTCCCTTAGCTCTCCTGTCTTTTCTCTCCTATTTTCTTACCTTCCACATCTGGAAACAATGTACAGAACCTGGAGTGTAAATCCTCCTGTTGTTCTATCAGCAGAGATCAGTAGGACAGAAGTCATAAAATATAAGAGGCATAATTCATCAAATAAGGAAGAAAGCTGTCAAACTGTCTGGGACATATATGTATATATGTATGTGTGTATCTGTGTTCAACAGGAAAACACTATATAGTGTGTACAGTGTCATACATAATGCAAAATGTATCCATGAAGATCCCTAACATAAATTAACAGTTATGCTTTGTATAAGTATATTTTACTAAATAAAAATTTGATGAACACTTCACAATAATTTAATTCCCTTTTTCTTTCCAACCATGTCTGGCAGGAGGAGCAGGAGACCAGTTACACTGTCCTCCGTGCTCGGGGATGTAATGTGACCCTGAATGGGTTGAAGCCCAACACAGCCTACCTGCTTCAGATCCGAGCTCGCACCGCTGCTGGATATGGAGCCAGCAGCCCCAGTTTCCAGTTTGAAACCAGTCCCGACTGTAAGTTCCACACATAAATAAATTATTACACTATAATCACATACACATTTTGTAAATAGATTTCAGAATTAATTGCTCAGGGTAGAATAAATTAATAAAGATAATAAATACATAGGAAGTAATTTCAGCTGGAGAACATAAGTATGCATGTTGCTTTTATTCTTTATTTCAGTAAAAAACTTTGTGAATTTATGATGTAAAAACTGCTTTAAAATGACTCCCTGAATGTTTTTTTTCTTCTTTTTGGGAGTGGCCAAACTTAGAAATGAAGACATTTGTTGGACCAAATACTGAAATTCAACCAGCATGATTTTTACTGCAATGTTAAATTTTCTGAACCTGTAACAACTTAGGGAGTTTTCTGTACTTATGCCATGTTCAGTTCAGTTCAGTTGAAGTGAATTATGACTTCAGTTGGATAAAGAGCTGATGCACTATATCATTTTTAAAACCAATTGTTTTGGCATTTATCAGCAAGACTCCTTTTCACCCAATACCATTTCATTAAAAAAGTAATTACTTTTAAAAGTTGGTCAAGCGCAAATCAAGGTAATTAGCAGCAGATGACTCAAATTCTACATGTTTAAAAGAAAAGAAATGTGATGTTTTTTTCAGTTTGGGAAAGTTTTAGTGGTAAAGAAGATTTACATGAAAAACAACTGCACCAGTGCCGCGGGGCACTGGAAGGTAAATGATCCTCGTCAATTGTTTTAGAGGAAAGGTTAACACAGCTATTACTGTCTTTCAGCAGCCTTCTCAATCTCAAGTGAGAGCTCCCAGGTTGTTTTGATTGCCATATCCTCCGCCGTGGCCATCATCCTGCTCACTGTGCTGCTCTATGTCCTGATTGGCAGGTCTGTCCACTTGTTTTTATTCTCAGCTTGAGTGTTGTCACCTCCAGTCACAGCAGTCCATTGATTCTCTCTGTCCAGCTGGAACTGATTGTTGATTGAATGTGTATTTTTCAAAGTGACTTTCTTTTGCCTGTCAATGTTACATTCTTCAGATTTCTATTCACAGACTGCCTCCTTTATTTCTCTGTAATGAAGGTGTGTATGTGTGTGTGTTGTGTAAATCATGTTTGCAAGCCTGTGTGTGGCTTAAATTGGCAGTCAGGAGTGTTCAGAGAGAGGATAAATCCAAGGCACATTACAAGACTTACTGATAGTCTTATAACAGCTGGGATTACACACACACACACCTACACACACACAAGGCTCTTACCAGTCTCTGGTCTGGGGCAAAGTAGTGAGAATGACTGGAAAACACGCCACCACTTCTGCTCTTTCTCTCTCTGAATTTGTAGGTTTTGTTGCCGCAGCAAATCCAAACATCCGGATGAGAAGAGATTGCACTTTGGCAATGGCCACTGTAAGTATGCTGGGCTGTGTTTTCTCCAAACCTACTTGGGTCTTTTGTCTTTTATTGCCTTTCATTCATAGGGAAGAAAATGAGGCTAATACAGCACATCTAAATTTGATGGTTCGACCTCAGCAGATGTCTTTGTCAAAGTAGCCCCACACACTTTGACCAACATTGAGGATTAAGAGCAGATATTGCATTTCTGAGCCTGAGGTGGTTTCCACATTTCGCTGCTTTGGTTGGCCTTATAAAAAGTCAAAAACAAGACGAGACCACATTGGAAAGGAAGTTTCTCTGTCAATTTGAAAAAAAAAATATCCAGGACGATTAACTCATAAAGGAAAGCTATTTAAACTGTTTTCTTTGTCAGCAAAAGGGAATCCAGAAAAAAAGGCGCCAGTTTCAGTTACTGTCTTGATATAAATTATTTTAGTTAGTATCCACTGCTCAAAACTTATTCATGTGGCTTTTGATATGTGAGCGTTTTTCCTGTGGAACAGGGGAATATGTTTCAACTACCAACTAAATATATTTATATGCGATTGTCATTTTTTTTGTCCACTTCGTTCATTCACTTTGTTATTTATCAGCATAATCCGGCCTTTGACCTTCACCTAGGCATTAGCCCCAAAGCTCCCCAGGCACTGAACAGCCTTTGCCTACTCACTCATGAATAATTAGGGTGGGTCAGATAGAGAGCATAAATTTCAGCATGACACGACTACTAAGAGACAGCTGTACTGAAATGAGGGCTTCAGATGCTAAGTTGCATGCCTTCCAGAGTAATCTAGAATTACTCTTTTAGTAAGCACATACATGAATGCATTCTCTGGTGTATCTAAATCGGATACATTGCCATGAATAAACGAGAAAACAATGGTAATTTATGTTGTAAAGCAGTGTACTGTCATAGTGATATCATAGAGCCCTAATGGAATACACCCTGAGTGAGAGCAAAAATTGTTGTCACAGAACAGAAATGTATTCGTGTAATATGCAACAATCCACTCCAACACATAACACATGGTGCTGCCCCAGGCTTTTTTTGTTGCTTTATGTTAATAACAGCAAAATATTTGAATGAACCAAGATGTTTTTTTTGTGTTTTTTTTTGTGATCAAATTTGTTACAACCATTCCAACAACGCTCCAAAGAGGTATAAAATAAAACAAGTCCAACATATGAACTGGCAGGGTGTGTGACCCTGCATGTGTGAACAGGCTGTAGCTGAAAGTCCATTCTGACCTACTGCAGTGCCTGACACTGAAAACATTTACCTCACAGACATTCTTGACCCATGCTGTGATCAGTCGAATGTATCCTCCTCACGTCCAAATCTACACAGATACAAATCAAACATTTAACTTATGGGAGTGAATTTAATTTTGAAATGTCTTATTAAGTGATGTATTAACGGATGTTTTATGTTGCTGCAGTGCGTCTGCCAGGCATCAGAACTTATGTTGACCCCCACACTTACGAGGACCCAAGCCAGGCTGTCCATGAGTTTGCCAAGGAGCTGGACGCCTCCTGCATCGCCATCGACAAAGTAGTGGGAGCAGGTGAGAATGGGCAAAGAAAAAACATAGCCGGCCAGATAGCGCTGTGGAAAAAACAGGTGGTTGTTGTTACAGGCAAGGCTGACAACACAACAGTCTGAATTGTGAAATTGAATAAGTAACACGTTTCCATAGATCCTATTTGTTGCTGATCATAATTTTATTTATTTGGTAGGTTATGTAAATCCAACATATCAGCCAGTAATTATGTCCTGTGGATGCCCATTATCTCAGTTAGGTTAAGTTATCAAAGAAGAACTCTATCAATGCAGAAAACAAATACCAGTCAAACCCGATTTACAAAAAAAACAGAAAAGCATTTAAAAGTATGATATTGAGTCGTAGAAGTATTTTTTTCTTACTCTGGGTTAAGGCACATAGAGGCCTAAAATATCTGCATTTTCATATCACCAGGCTGCTTATCTCTGTTTCATATACTGCACAGCTGGGAATGAGAAGCCATTTACTGCCTCAGCTCGATATTCCTGCTCTCCAATCCTTACTTTGGATGGAGGGGACGAGAGTGAAATGAGAAAACTTTGAGATGGTTCATTCCTCCCTTTCCTTTTTAGTCCCATCATTCTTTTCCTTTCATTCCTTACTTTCTTCACATTTCCTCTAGGCAACTGCCCAATACTCTGATTCTGAAATAAAACAAGTTTCTTCTCCTCTCCGCTCTGTCTGCTTGTACTGTACTCCCTGATAACTTCAGCAGGAGTGCAGACTGGAGGGTAATGCATTATGATTCATGTCGACTTCTGTCAGAGACCAAAGCATATAGTCCAGAGCAGCAGACTGGTCTCTAGAGCCATTAACACTGTAAAACTGTCACGATGCCCTGAGAGTGTAATACCCCATAAACAATGGACCACATTAAACTCAGAATATTTTTCTCTGAGAAAACAGTTACAAAACATTCTGTTCTTTTCAAATAAAATCAGTTCTAAAAGATTTTAATGAATAATCATATAAGACATTGGTGTCCATGGTTAAACTGATTATTTCTTAAATTGGTAATACATTTTCATTATATTTGTTTTGATTAAGATGAACAGTAGCAAAAAATAATATATTTATAGAATATATATTATAATTACAACAAAGTATATTTATTTTTTAGCTTTATTTCATTCTGGATAGAGGTTCAACTATACATTATTCAGAATATCTGTTTTGTGGAGCAATAGGGTCTGGACATTGTAGGAGGATGATTACGCAGAAAGCAAATTGGAACGTAATAGATATGCAGATTAAATTCCAGCAAAAAAATAGAAAAGGCCATAATGCTGGTTCTCTCTTTTCATATATGTTAACTCCAGAAAACATGAGCTGAGCACCACCATGTTGTATACATTATTGTCCATCAACTTCGGTGCAACATACTGTCCAACTATGTGATTTTTATTAAGCCACAAAAGTACTCTGATCAGAATACAATATACCTCCTCTTTCTCCCTCCTTGCAATCAACCCCCATCTGTCTTCATTAAACATGCTAACAGGACTTTGATCTTCTTGCCAAGTGGTGATTGTGTGTTAAAAGACATAAAACATATGCCCCTCTTTGCTTACATGGGTCAAACTTTGACAGCAAAGTTGGATACCTAGCTCCATAAGAAGATCTTGAAGAAATAAGGCTTGATTATGGACGCTCACTGTTTTCAGGCAGCCTTCTTACTCAGATTGATCACAAAAAAAGGTGCCTCAGCCTTTCTTGCCTGTCCTCTGCTGAAGGCTGGACAAATGGGCAGAGCAGGGATCAACAGGCATGCTTTCACTATTTACACAGATTGCAATTATTCTGACTTAAGTTCTTCCAGACACCATTTCTATCCAACCAGAGTTTGACCCGTGCTCTCTGATCCGAGGCTGGCGTGGGATATGATTATTAGAAGGAGAAAGAGATCTGCACGTCCCTGTTCTGACATCATCTCACATTAATGCACTCAATATGAGTACAAATATTGAGGTGTAAAACAGTCTCACATCCAACACATATACAAAGATATGCACACGTCTTCTAAAACCAAGCTAAATGCCTGTCACAAGGGTTGCCTTTGAAGTGGCCAGGCTACCTAAAAAACACACGGTTCCTCACGAAGACACACATGCACACACTTACACTCACTTCATCAGAGGCTGAACTACACACAGGCATCCTCTCATCAACAAAGCACGTTATTTGATCTTTCACAGAATGGACGTTGAGTCATTCTGAAAATTGATTTAATAGAAAAGTCACAAAGCTTTCACTTCAGATTTGATTAGTGTGTGAATACAGGTATTTCAATTAGTCTACAGATTAATTAGAGTTGAGTATTGACAGATTTCATCAGCTAATATTTTTTTCTGCTATCAATCAGCTTAATGTTCCACTGTCTCATGCTATGCATGTTCGCAAAAATGGACTGGAGCCTATTCCCAGCTATCACTGTGAAAGCACAAACAAGAAAAGTGCTTGAAAACCTGCTTCTATAAACAAATGAATTGCAATAAGTTTAATTATTGAAAAGTAGTTTAACACAGATTTTTCCTCATAAACTCCTATAGGTTTATTTGTTGATCTATTAGTAAAGTAATTCATGTATAATTTAGGTAATCAGTTCATTTTAGTTTCGTTCAGTTCTAATGATAAATCTAATAAAAAGAAAAAATAAGAAATATACAGAGGAGATTTGTAACTTTTACAAATAATGAAATATAAAATATACATACAACAACTGATTTTTGATTGTCATAATTGCATATCAAGCAGCAGTCCCTTATTTATCTTACAGCAACATTAATCCAGTATTTGAACTGTTTTGTTTAATTTTGTTTGTTCCTAAGGTGAATTTGGAGAGGTGTGCAGTGGTCGCTTAAAGTTACCCAGCAAGAAGGAGATCTGTGTGGCCATCAAGACTCTGAAAGGAGGTTATACAGACAAACAGAGGCGGGACTTCCTGGCTGAGGCATCAATCATGGGACAATTCGATCATCCCAATATCATCAGGCTGGAAGGGGTGGTGACACGCAGTAAGTCCATTCCCAATATATGAATGAGAGAAAAAAAATAACTCGGAGAAAATCTGTGGTCACAACTGTACAGATATTTCAATTGTGAAGTTTCTAAGGGTTTTGGCGTTCACGTTCACAGATCCTGCCTTTGTCAAGATTTTTTACCGATTCCAGATTTTGCAACAGTCTTTGATAAATGGCTCTAAAGTTGCCGGCACTTCTGTAAAAGAGCAACGCGTTTTATTGAGTTGCTATGGTGTAAATCTCTGCAGATCAATGTGCTCTGATCAAAGCTGGTGTCCAAAGTGAGCATGAATCCATAAATCCATATCTATGCCTTGCACCCCTGTGGGCCTCTTTATAAGACTATCATTAGCACACAGAAGGCCTCTTTAAAAGGGACTGACTGCAGAAAAAGGGAAATAATGAGTCTGAACTTTGTCGCTATGAAACGGGTCTGGCCTCTATCTCTCCCTGAAGCACTTGACTTGTTAAGTAGTTCTACTATTATGGTTATTCTAAAGACCAGAATAGAATGCGTGGACAACTTCCCCTAACTGCAATTTCCTTCTTTTTAAATCTAATTTGCTCTACTTTTCCTCATCTGCTTTTCTTTTGCATAAACTCTGCACCTTAATTGCTCCTTTGAATCCATGTTGTTTAAATTCAGTGAATTGACCTCTTCCTAAAAATAGGCATCCCTGTAAAAAAACAAAAAAATACATCCTCAGACTTATAATTATTCTTTGTTCTGAGTTGTGTGAAATAGCATTTTAGATTTTCTTCTAAAATAATGATCACCAAAGATTCCCTGGAATTTAATTTAGTGAAACATTTTTTTGTAAGAAATTTTATGAACCAAATTGTTAGGTTAATTGTTGCTTCATGTGGGATAAATTATACATATATCACTTTAACTTTTGTGATGAAAAGGCATTTACTCACATATTCAACTTTGTTTCACGATCGATTTAATTCAGCCTTGGGCATTCTGAAGGTGAATGGCATTGTGCATGTGATCACTCATCGTTGAGACTGATTGCAAAATGCATCTCAAAACCACAGTTTGTGCGAATGTATGCCCAGTGAAAAATGAGCAAGTAACACAGGCCTGTGGTTTTATATCCTGCCTGAGTCTAACAGGGGAAACCCCGTACTTTGCTCTGTGGGCGCATGTGTGTGTGTGTCCATGACATTTGGAGGGATGCCCTGAACACATGTGCATAACTTCGAGCAGCATGAGCACAGGGCATAGTTTTAGAAGCTCCATTTGATATGCTCTTGCACTGACACACACACACACACACCTACACATGCAAACACACACTGCTGAAGGGTGATTTATTAAGGTGCTCCTGTTAATTCTTAATAATCCCGAGACTTTCACACCCCATTTACCTTGCTGCTTTTGGCCGATCCACGGACAGCATATTTGCAGGAACACACACTCACTCACACACACATTCTTTCTTCTTGTTCAAGCCTTTATACGCACATCCACATTTGCACACATGCACTCACACACGGATTGCCAGAACAAAGAGGCTTGGGGGTCTTTATCTTTACTGCCAAAATTGAGAATAGGGAGAAAGAGGAAAGGAAAGAGGGCGGAGGACATGCAAGAGGACAGGGTGTGTGTGTGTTCCTGTTGGCAAGTATCAAAGCTATTCACCGGTAAATGGAACAATCCATCACAGACTCAGAGATTGGGGATAGCTGGGGTTTGGTAAAATTGAATTTGTAAATTCACTTGAACCTCCATTTAAAGGTCAAAAGTACATGAGAAAATAAAGCATCTTCAGTGTCACCAAGATGATAGTTTGTAGAATTTCTCATTTGATGCCAGAAACACGCTAAGGTTTTGAAAGAGGTATACTTACTTATATATAACATCTCATACTGTAGATGATAGTCATTGTTAAAATAGTGAATTAAAGATAACAATTATTTCAGGTTTTCATGATGAATGAGAATATACTTGCCATCGTATGGGAAGACACATCTAACATTTTCAATAAGAGACAATCAAATATTTTGAATGGTTTTCAGTGGATGGAATGTTTAACTCCATAGAAATAATTTCCCACAAAGCAGCTGAAACAGGGACTCTTCTTACCACAAAACAGTGTTGACTGTCTTTACTATGACCACAGATTACCTTTTCTCTAACAAATTCGAAGCCCTTGAACTACACTTGATTTGAAAAAAATTGTCCTCAGATTCTTACTTATTGCTGCTTCTTTTATGTTATTAAAATATCAAGATTATCAGAAAAAAGGAGAATAAAAGTAGTCACTTAGACGTGAATGAATAAATCTGAATCAGAGAGCATCTGAAATGTTCTCAATGACAGGCCAATTACATTTATTCTATGTTAATTTATCTGGTGAGAACAAAAAATTTGCAACTTTTTCCGTCACCCTTTCATTTCTGCTTATGTCATTTGCTTAAAAAAAAAAAAAAAAAAAAACAGTCTAAGCAGATGTGAAGAGGGACTCCCTTAATACATGCAGGAGAGTTTGAGAGTGAAGGATGGGCTGTTGGGAAAAGAGAAGCAGGCATAACAGAGAAAAGGTAGGTCAGGAATGAAAGGGACAGGGGGAGCGGGGGGCACATTAATCAGAATGAGAATGGAGAGGAAGCATACGGCCGGTGTTAAGTCAAGAGTGAAGCAGAGAGAACAAAGCCATCTGGGACACAAACAAGTCCTGACTCAGACTCTCTTTATTCAACAGTAGATGATTTAAAGTTGCCCTTTAAAAGTTTCTCTCTTTTTTTTTTTTTCCTCTGTAATAAACCTGGTGCTGGCTGTGGTTTGATCACGTACAGATGATAACGGACAGCGTGGATTTACAGTCGGATCCTCTACGGAAATAAAGATGTCACACTTTGACAGCTAAACTGCAGGGACCCTAAAACTATGACAAGGATCATTTCATTCTGCTGCGAGTGTGTGTGTGTGTGTGTGTGTCTGTGAAACAGACAGATTAACTAAGTTAAACCTGGTCGCCATCAGGACTCTTGTATATCTGCCTCAAGTCAATGTCCAGCATTCCCTACTGACCCCTCGTGACTATGCTTCCACCTGAGGATAAATCATGACTGACCATTTTATGAAGCGTTAGTTTCTTGGTTGTCTGCAACAAACTGATGTTACTATGTGTGAGTTTTTGACCACTAGCTGAAATCTCTGCTTTGTAGGTAAACCTGTCATGATCGTCACGGAATACATGGAGAACGGATCCCTTGACAGCTTCTTAAGAGTAAGTAATTAAATAAACACCTGCACTTTTGTAGTCTAGGATGAATTATAATGCATCTCAGAGGTACAAATCGAATTCAGTTCGAGGAACACGTGTTTGCAATTAAGAAACAAACACCAGGAAACATCTGTCTTTAGTGCGTCCATTTTTGTAACACTCAACAAGAACAGGTTGTAAAAACCAACAAGGTCAATTGTTTTCGTACCCACAGTAGATTAAATTAAATTTTTCCAGTGCAATCAAACGAGAGGTTTTACTGCAAAAATAAATTATTGGAAAAACTACACCAAAGAACAAATTTGATTGTTGTTTTCATTTGCATCCAGAAGATGTGACATGCAAACTAAAATAAGTTGAAAATTATGCTTTAGGAATTATTCCCTTGATTCAAAGACAACTTGATATTTAGGGATTTGGAACACAAAGAACATCTGATTTTGATTAAAATGATACAACTTAACAGCTGTTTCCAGTCTATGTTGGCACACAGTAAACTGACTTTAAATATCTGCACAGGTAAAAAAAAAAAAGATTCATGAAAATCCAGAGCTTTTCCATTTTTTTCCAAATTTGGACAACTACTTCTGCTGAATGACTGTAGCTATGAGTAACTGAATAACTATATAACCTGGAAATAGAACCATTCATAGTTAGTATACTGGAAGCAATTGATCAGTTTTAGGGACTTAAATTATTTGGATAAGTTAGAAAGATCATCGTTTGCTGAAACACATTTTTCGTCAACATTTGCATGACAAGAGACCATTTTACAGTTCACATAGATAATGTACTCGCATGTGCTAAATTACTCGTTTATTTGACATTGTTAAAATGTAAAACACGGTTTTGATTTGTCCATATGAAGGAAAAACAACTCATGCCTCTAGAACCAAATAACAATATTTGTTCAGTTGCTTCCGCACTGCTCTTCCAGCCCAGAGTCAATTTGATTGTTGCCATGCCGCTCTACTGTAGCTTAAAGGGGAATTGACCTGCTCACTCAAATTAACCTAAGCACACGAGCCAATCTACGCTTCTGGCATGAAAGCCTATGCGCTCATGGCTGGTTTAGCTATTTTTCCACATGTCTCTGCTCTGTATCCAGACATACTCAGAGCAATATAGCTGTTATTTCCTCACATTCTGCTCGAGGTCTGTTCTTCATCATGAAAATGTGTCACACATATAAATACAGGCACATCCATGCTTCATAGCTCATGCATTGTAGCTTACACTATATTGCCAAAAGTATTTGCTCACCTGCCTTGACTCACATA